>CM052165.1:2304469-2351557 GCA_028455555.1 Augochlorella aurata
GTCCGTTTCGCGACGGAAGCGTGGCCCTCAAAGAGCGTCGGCAATTAATTTTACAAGGGTGCAAAAAGGAAGGCGAAAAACCCGGGAAGCGAACCGGCCCGTAGGCCGCTGTGTCGGCGTCGCGTCGGTGGCGTCGGCGACGGAGATGGTGGTGGTGGTGGTAGTGGTGGTGGCAATGGCAGTGGCAATGGCAGTGGCAATGGCAGTGGCAGTGGCAATGGCAGTGGCGGTGGCGGCGGCGGCAGTGTCCGCGGTCGGTCCTCCCGCGACGACGGGGGTTTTTTATCTGCGCGAGTTGTCAGGCCAACGAGTTCTGCCTCGTTGCCTGGCCACTGGCGTATAATGTCCACCGTCAATATAAGCTGTCGGATGCTTTTTCCTAAATTGACAGATTTTCAATTTAATCAAGTTCCAATCTAATGGAAAAATGCCCGATCTATCCGCGAGGATGTATGCACATGTACGCGTATATAAGCGCGCCCACGCCGCCACGGACAGGACGGACATATACGGCTACACACACGGCCGCGGGGTACATGCGCGCCCATATGTGTGCACGGCCGAGTCTCTATCTATACATACATACGCCGGGACCGAGTCTGAATGTACGGCGAACGTGGCGGAGGGGCCAGATTGAAATAATACTTTTATGTTTAATCGCAATCGAGGAGTCCGCTCGAGCGATTGTGCGGAGCCGCACGCCGATCTCCGAGATTAATCTATTGATAAACATTCCATCACTCCGGGAATAGCAAGCGGGAGAAATAGACGAGCCGTCGGCCGACGGGATATCACCCTTCTTCCTCCCCACCGACGTTCATCTATCGCTCTTTCACTCTATTCTCACCCTCTTTGTCTTCCACTCCTCCCTCCAACCGTTTCCCTCTCTTTCTCTCACGATCCGCACCTTTTTTATTGTAGGTTTTCGTCGACGTCGTTCTGCCTGCCTTGCTTTCACGGACGGCGTTTGTCGACCGTCCTGCTCTTCCTCCTCTCTCTCTCTCTCTCTCTCTCTCTCTCTCTCTCTCTCTCTCTCTCTCACTCTCTCGCTTTCTCGTTTTTTCTTTTTTCTATTAGCTGAGTAAACCTTTCGCGAGTGGCAAGTATGATTGCGCGTCATAAAATCGGAGATTTTCCGTTCCATAAAGCGGCGCGCCTCGGTCTCCCCACTCCCCTATCGGCCTCTGCGCCGAAATGTTTTATGAATTTTCGAGTTTGAATGGTTACGGCGGGAACGAGATTGATTTCCGATTAGTCTCGGACGATTAGGGTTGCCAGGTAGAGAATACGCGGCGGAATATAATAGGCGCTCGATACCGGTGCATACGAAAGACGAGTGGCGTTCTGTTCTACAATTGGTGAATCGCGGCGCTGACGTCGATTACAGCAATCACCAGTCGGAAGGAGCATAGTGTCTTCCTATTATGGCTGCGAGGAGGGGGCTGCTGGATGTTGTGCCCGTCCATGGACACTGTCATTAACGGACTGCGGATCTTTCTGCATTCCTGCCAATGAAAGTCTCCGGATAACACCGAACGATGCAGCAGATCTTTTCCAACATTGCAGAATTTTCAGATGTCACGGCTGAGTTACAGTTTTTGGAAAGCTGTCGCAGTTTCGAGAAATATATATTTGAGCTCTAGCTTTGAATTCTTTGAAGTTCTAGCATTGAATGTTTTTAATACGAAATATACCGTGTCGGTCATTTTGACCAACTGCGCACTTTTTATTTCAACCATTTGCTCTCTGCAGCGCCACGAAAAATTCTCACATCATGTTTCAAAATAATTTTTACATTATCAAATACGTTGATATTTGAAAAACTGATAGAAGTGCGACTGTCATATAAGTCGCAAGCGTGTCCATAAAATGCAGCGAGTCATTTAAAAGTTAAATGAGTTGATGCTGAATAAATAAACAAAAATCGCGAGTATGGCTGGTCAGAACAGTTAATTAGCAGCACAATGTTCATTTCGGGACGGGCAACGGCAGCGTGGATGGTCCAAAAATAGCTGGCACACAGCAGAATCCCACAAAGATCCGAAAATAACCGAATGCACAGTTTTCCTCGTCTTCATTTTCCATATCGCCGTCGGTAACAATACCGATCTCCTCGACGAGACGCATCGAGCCTGTGACACGAATACTTCGGATCCAATCGGAGCCTCGTCGCTCGCACAGGAGCCGAGCTAAACAATTCCTGTCTGTATAAACTCCGGGGTAGGCAGCGAAATTGCAGAGCCGCGATCCGATTCCCAGCAGCCACTCGTCTACCAGCCATCGACCTCTCGCGCGGCTCAAACTAAATACGCCGTGGATACGATACTAAAAATGCATCGAGTGCTTCTGACAGTGTTAAGGACTGCGCCAATCGGCGCGGAGCAGCCGATATCTGCGAATCAGAATCCGTTAAACACCGCGCGGATGCATCGTCACGATCGCTTCGCCGCGGATCCTTCAGCGATCCTCCACGAGAGATCCGCGAGAGATCCGTCGGAGATTCGCGGGGTAGAGGGACGGAGAGAGATTCGCGAGAAATCTGCGACAAAAAGAAGGGAAAAGGGGGAAGAAATATACACGACGGAACAAGAGAAAGATAACATCGTACAGGGAAAAGAATACAGAAAGAGATTTATAAAAGCGAAAGAAAGAGAGTTCAGTTTTTAAACAACTGTCAATCAAAAACTAGCAATACTACTGACACCAAAAATTTGAGAATACAATTTGAACACTACAGTTTTCGTTGTTGATACTTGACATCTGACTTCCGATTCTATTGAATAAATTGTTAATTTAATTCGTCTCAGAGTTGGACAAAATTAAAAGAACAAATAAAAATTTATGTAGATAAAAATTTATTCGAATAAAATGTCATTCGACACTGTCGAACAAATGTTTCAGTGAATACAATTTTATCTGGAGAAAAATTTGTCGCAATAAAATTTTATTTTAATAAAATTTCATCCAGATAAGAATTTATTCACACAGAAATTCATACGAAAAATAATTGATTTGAGTGAAAATGATAAAATATAAAGTGTTTTTCATATGTTTACCGATTTATTCCTTCCATAGTAGTTTCTCGAATTATTCGGATGAAGAATTATTCGAATATAGAAAACTTCGAATAAAATATTCGACTGAAAGGAATCCATTGTAACAATTATCTTCGATAAATATTTATTCGAAAAGATCTGAACAATGCCCAACTCTGAATATCACTTTTTCAAAAGAAACTATGTGAGAAATTTTGACCTACTGTGACACCGAACGATTAATCACGTGGCTACCAACGGTGGAACATAATGAAAGAGAGGAAAGGAGAGAGCGCGACGAAAGAAGGAAAGCGACTCTTGGGAGAGAGAAAGAGAGACACCGCGCGTCGAGAGGCTGCCGAGAGAGAATCTCTTATCGCGACTTATCACGGCGAAGATTTTCGATCGCGACGCGAATTTCTTGGCGCAACGATCGATACTATGTAGGTGCAGCTCGATCGGGGCCTTAAGGCGCATTCCACGTTGACGGCCACCGGACCCCGCGCCGTAAATGCATCTGTCAAGAATGTGATTGAAGGCAAACGAGGGGAGCCGGTGCAGCAACCGACGGCAACGGCTTCGCGCTCGGATCTCATTACCCACGATGGCTCATTTCACCGAGGCAATCGGGTTTCAATCGAATTTCACAATTACTGCGATTGTTGCATGCCACGGGCCAAGATTTTGGATCCCGTGCTCGTGCAGCAATGCTGATAGCTTCTTGCTGGAGGTGTCACTATCCAGCATCGATTAATTATCGTCGTCCTACTGATGTTTCTTGAGGGTATTAACCCCAAAGAGTTCTTCCGCAACTGCCTTGGTTCGCGTTGCTTCGTCATTTATAATTTCAAGATAAAAGATAATTTCAAGATACAAAATTAGACAGAACCAAAGAAGAAGATTGAAACGACGGCTGCATAATAGTGATCCAAAGAGTAATTCCCGTAATCAAGGAAGATCGTGTACCAGTTTTCCATTGAAGGACTACAGTTCTTGATTGAATGTCGGTGTTAAAGAGATTTTCAAGTCGACAGGATAAATTTCTGAATTCAGTGTGAAAGAAGTTTGCCAACACAGAATTCTAATCGTTCGAACTTCCATCCAATGAACATAAATTATCAGACCTTCGAGTGGTGCATTCTTAACGATCCCCCTCAATGCCATTAGCCGTTCCTTTTAATTGCGGAATATCTTCTTCTCGCGAAGAATAATGGATATTCAGTAACGCTAATAAGTAAGAGAATACAAAGAGAGGCAGTCCTTCAAGGTCCTTCTAACATACGCGAGGTCGATCGTGACTAAACCAGCGATCCCATCCAGTTGTTTCAGAGAGGTTCCAGAGACTTCGCGAAGGATTGAAATTAGAAACAATAAGATTCTGCGAGATTCCGAAGCGGACATCAATAAATTTTCATTCTAGTCACAGGGTACCATTCCTCGTAAACAGACTTCTCTGATATTAAAAGTCTCTCGAAAAATACAACGATTACTAGCTAGAAGGATCTTTCTTTTTCTGTTAATAATAGTTTCCAGAAAATTTTATATTAAATCCTGAGAAAATGGATTAAAGAAGCACCTGAATTTGGGAGACTCCAAATCAAAATCCAAATCGCTCGGTTTATATCGAGTTTAGAATTTAGAATTTATTTACGAATACCGGTTCCAGAGCCTTTGGTGTATCAAAAACATTAAAAATTATTAAACAGTTACACAACAATTATACAGAACTTAAACAGAATCACCATAGGACCGTAATAGTTCTAACGCGTTACATTTAATTTCTGAAAGTGTAACAAAACAGTTCCGCATGATTTATTTACTACAATGCAAATTCTAAACAACTAAATTGGCTGTAACTAGTACAGGCTATAATTATTGGCTATAATTAATACACCTACGAAACTCTTATCTAAGCAAAGAATTACGTTCTAGAACAATAGGATAGTAGCAAGTAGATTAGCGGAGCCATAATTGATGTAATAAATATTTATTATTAAATTTTTCTATTCCGTTATTTTGTTCACTTTTGAACAAAAGGATTTAATATCTTACAAGATGAACATAAAGTTAGTTATGCACAGTAACCGGCTAGTCAAGCTAAAATGGGATAAGATGTCTGGACTAGAAAAGCAGCGAACTAAGTTGCAACAAACTCTCGTTGCAACACTGCATCCTTGTGACCGTGACTCGCAGCCACAGGCAAAGCAGCTATAAACGATGCATGATTTTCCGAACCTTTAAATCTCAAACGACCAAGAGAAAGAGAAAGAAAGACAGAGAGCGAGAGAGCGACGTGGAAAAAATGGAAGAAAGGAGTGGAACCTGGGGAAAAGAAGTGTAAGCAGCTTTGACATGTTAATACGGATAAACAAGGAGATCGCGCTGGTTGCTTTGGCGATCACAATTTCTCGCCGAGGCTCTTCATATTTCACCAGCCTCGGGAAACGCGAGGGGCCAGACATTATTATGTATGCTGTACCCCTGTTAAGCAGCGGCATTCCTTTTTTGCAACCGGCACGATACATCCTAGTTCTTTTGCGCGTAAATTGCATGCTCCCTCCTCAGACTCGGCCAGGGGACCGGGCATTAAGTCCATGCGTGGACTCCAGGATGGATCCTGTGTTTGCTGAGGGGATAATAGTGTAATGGATGGACAGGGACACCGGACTAACGGATGAGACTGCTGTTTTCGAGACTCTAGTCTCGAGGCTGCCGCATCGCTCCTCTTCCAGTACACTATTACTCCCTTTTGTCGGCTAATTGGCATCATTGTTGCGCATTGTTCAAACCACCAATTGTCCGTTTCTTTCCTTCCTCTCTCTCTCTTTCTAGCTATCTCTCTGTCACTATCTCTCTGCCCCCCCTCCCCCCCCTCCCCCTTTTCTCTCTCTCTCTCTCTCTCCCGCTCACCCCCCCCTCCCCGCTTTTTTTCGTCCATCGTGATGCGCGAATCACCAGCGCCCGTGGAAAAGTGCCTTTATCGAACTTTAATGACCCCCGCGAGCGCGCGGGGTGTGTACCGCGCCGATTAGAATTTAGGAGACATTACGCGTCCCCTTGGACACTCTATCGGTTTCGTTATAGAACGTTATTATCCGCGGGGAATTCGATGGACGCACCCGCTCGGCCGGTTGGTCACCAAGACCATTAACCCCTTAACGCGCGATATTTTTATGGCGCGCCGTTCGCCAACTTCAAATGAATTTATAGAATTGCTACCGTATTTTATTATCAACTGCTGGAAGTGATACTGCGCGTGATCGAAGCTGTGGAACAATGTCCGGAACCCTTCGTTCTTTGTCTGTATTTTTAGTAATGGATGCGTCTGATGCTGGGATTATTGCCGGTGTTTCTTCGGCAGAGTTAGGGTGTCCGATGAATGAAAATTTAGTGTTATTTGGAATACCATCTGGAAATTTGACATTAGGTTGCTTGTGCAAAATAAAAATATCTCGTGAAAGATTAATTGTGAAAGATTAGAGCCAGGTAGGCATTCCATTCTTTCTCTGATGATTTTAATTGGTTGAAACTAGTGTATTGATGTTATCCGATCATTTCAACTATTTCGCCGTCTTAGATTGTATCATCTCACTTTTGGCATAAATTCATAAAATCCGCAGTCTATTTATCATACACTACACAGGAGGTCTGTTGTACGCATCCAGATATCTTGAAGATGTTACTTTGTGAAAACTTCTCTATTTATTGATCATTTTTCACTATATCTTTTCTTACACTTTTCAAGGTGAAGACAGTATATTAATCGAATTGATCTGGATATTGTAAAATTTTTATTATAAGACTTCTTTCAGTCTAGAACTTACTGAAACATTTCAGATGATAATTTATAATATCCTGTCACAATTTTTGTACAGTTTGCTTCACTAATGAAAAAGCAAAAGAATCAAGAATTCAATGCAATCATGTTCTTCGATATCTGAATTATGAGTTTGTCCATACATATCTAGGTTATGAATCTTCATGCAGTCGACGATATTGAATAAAACTACAGAAAACCGTTCTACTTTAAAAAATGGCATAAAAATCTGCGATCTATTTAGAACGTTTTATCGCGTTCACCTAAGTCCAGCAAAAGGAAAATATTTTCCGATAATCTTGTGCACCGTAACAATTAATTTCCCCTACAGTTTGCATATCGGAACATCACGAGTCACCATTACACGTCCGATACCAGTAGAAATTACAGATTCAGTAGAATCTTGATCCGTTCGTAGCCGAAAGATCGTGATTACCATAGAATGGGAGTGGAGAATCATAGATTCGAAGCCAGCGGCCAAACAGTCGACAGTTCCGAGTTGAAATTAGCGTGGAAATGATTACGATTGCGCGAGGAGCGGCAGGAGGATATTTTTTGCAAAATTCATGCGGCAGTCACGCGACCGTCCGAGAGGCAGCAAGCATGTCGCGCTTAGATCACCGACAAACGGTCAGATAATTCCGCGTTTACGATCTGAGTGAAAGATTCCGGCCAGCGAGGCTGCCATAAATATTAATTCCGCGCGTTACACGCAACTAAGCGTCGCTCCTACGGCGGCGCTGCGCGGCGCGGGACAAAAACGAAATCTGTAACGACGCGTGTAAACTGGTCCGCTTTCCCAGCCGCGTGGATCGTAATAAACAATTATTATACGCGATAAATAAGATCGCCCGGCGAAAAGAGAGATCAAAGGCGAGCTGACACGTTGATCTTTCTGATACAGATTACGGATTAATAAATGATCGAGCTCGGTGGGGGCTGGCTGCGAACTGTGATTAGACTTTACTCCGCTGCTGGAACGCGGAAGTCTTTCTCGCTAACCGTTTATGCCGGATCCGCACTTGAGGAATCGGCCTCGGCGACGTTAGCATGTTGATCACCGAACCGGTCACTATCGAAACACACCTCCACCAAATCCCGGCGATTTATTCACGCGAGAACATTGACGAGTTTGGTGCATTCGATGTATTGGTGGAGTTTCTGTTTGTCAATCACGACCCGATCGACTTTATACGGTACTACTGTCTTTTATTATATTCAAAAAATAGCACAAAACGAAATAATCGTTAGATAGAATAGAATATTCGACTAAAACAAATTCATACGACTAACAATTTTGAATTAATTTCGAATCAATTCGAATAATGTCTAACTCTGCATTTGAGCAGCTACGATGTATAATTAAATTTGTATACAAAATGGTTTATAGCCGTTAGTAAATAAATTTTAGAGACCGCCTAAATGACGATGAGAGATAAGGTAAAAATAAAGTTGTAATTCACATTCTGTAGTAAAAGAAATAGATTTCAGAAAATCGAGATAATAGAATTACATAAGAAATAAAAAATATAAAGGATTAGAATGATTTGATACAGAATTAAAGAAAAAAATAAGATAATCGTTGTTCCTTAAATTAATATGATAAATCTCTGCGGATTATAATAACGTTGCGAAATTATGTTAAGTGATGCGCCTTCAATTCTGTTTGAAAGAGTATAATGAAAGATTGAAAAAATCGATGGATGAATGCATACTATTTACAATAGAGAACACACGATCGTTCCTTTCGACTGAAGGACGAGTATGGATCCGGCCTTAGGCGAGTGTCGCACGGTCGCGACGCGTACCCGCAGCAAACTTTGACATTCTATCGGTAAGTATTCCCGATTTTCCCACGAGCCGAGATCGACTAACGGGAGCAGCCTTTTCGGGCAGTTTCTGTTAATAACCTAACAGCGTTCCGTGCGCGTTTAATGCTCGAACGGACATGTATGCGCCAAGTATGGTGATTAGATTGGCACAACGGCCACTTACGTGTTCGCCGATAACGCCTTTGTCTCTTTTTCACCTCGCGGAGCAACTGATATACTCCAGTCGTAGAAAGCGACCGTATACAATCCCGTTGATTTACGGCGCGCTGAATTTTCCCGGTAAATCGTGTTCGATTATGCAACCGCGACCGGCGAATTGCGAAACCTGATGAAAATCCCAAATGAGAAACCCGTGTTTCTCTTCTATCTTGGTCTATTAGTTCGGCGCTGCTCTCAGGTGTGCTCGCGACAGCCGCCGCCGCACCGACAGGTGTAAAAATACGGAATATACTGTGTACCCGAACGAAAAGAGACGATTTAGATATCTCGAGATTTCTAACCGCGAGGTACATGATTTAGTTTCGTTCATAAATTCGTGACAACAAACAATTATAGTTCGTTGAGAGGATTGTGTCTATTAATGAACCAAATATGAATGAATCCTCGATAAGGTATGTAGAAGGTACAATTTGTTCAATCAACAATCAAAGATAATTCCGTGTTTAAAAGCTCCGGTTATTTTCACTCAGACACAAGTCATGCTTCTATAAATTATGTTTGCTTGACAAATTGTAAATGTGAAAATGTTACTCTTGCACAACCAAACTGATCAAAGTTTGAAGAATTGGAAATTCATTCATATTCGGTTCAGTAATTGACGGAATTCGTGGACACTATTTCCGATAGTATAAAAATCCCTAATTCGAGAAACAAATTATTCAAAGTCTTCCAAGGAGAATTTGGTACCAAGCAGGATATTTTATCTTGCTCGTTCCTCTACTCAGACTACTTTTATAATGCAATAATAATACAATTTTTTATAATATAGAATATAATGAGTAAACTGCGGACTTTATGCATTTATGGCGAATATTACTGGCTGAAATATAATATTATAAGGATATAAGAAGAATTTAATTTAATCATGCTACTTTCAACTTATTAAACTTATTAGAAGGAACAATTAATTTATTTTTATCGAATTTCTATTTCTAAAAAATTTCTATGTCGCACAAAGATCCGCAGTCTGACAATGGCAAATGTATAAGACCTAAATTCTCCAAAGAATTCTACCATTTCTACAGTATTTTTCTCGCGCAGAATATATCGTGCTTTCTTCGTCAGCATAATACAATCAAAGGAAGATTCGCGCGAGCATGTTGTGCAATCCTCGAAGAAAGAATGGCCTGTACATTGACCCCATCCATCCAACATGGAAGTCGTTCGACACGCTTTGTTTTGTACGTTAATCGTATACAGGTCAGAGAGACCATTGGCCGATTTAGGTTGGGACGCGGCGGCGGCAGCTACTTAACCAGACAATTGGCTGTCATTGACACACAAAACCGTTAGTAACGAGTATGACGATCGTCGTGAGCGATGGGCTTTCTTATTAATCATCTGGGGCGACCCGCGCCCGCTGGGGATCCTCCGCGCATAATTTGGTTATCATCTTAGGCCCCTGCCCTGTTTCGGAGCGTATCATGGACGATGGAGATAGAGAGCTTCTTATACAATCACTCCATCGAGCTACTCAAATATGCCAGCGAAACTTTCACGAAATAATCAGGATCTTGTACAATGGATTTAGCTGTTGTTGTATTCGATACGTTTGATGACGTGAGTAATTAGTAAATGGACAATGGTTAATGTTTAACATAAAAGTGAGTTGTTGACTCTCGAACAGTTGATTGAACTTTCAACTGATTCTAAATATTTCTAACAAACTGCTGCTTCAGTAGACTGCGGATCTCTTTATATTCGAAACGAAAGGAAGCAAATTAATATCACCAAAATGTCGACACAGTCGAACACGAATATTCGATGATCTTTAATGCTCAGCTGTCCCTAATTTCCACAGCTTAATCGGTCCTTCGATATCAAAGTGACATAATAATAAAAATAATAAATAAGATGAAACGATAAATATGATCTCCATAAATTCCTTTCTTAGAACAATTATCTATAGAACGCATTCCGTATTGCACAGAAAACAGAATGAAGTGGATGGCAATTAAAATTCTATTTTCATACGTCATTCTACAAAAATTCGCTCAAAGAAACGATTGCTTTCTCAATAAAGAAAACTGGCCGAAACCTCATTGTAAAAAGAATATTAAAAATCTATTAAACTTTAGATTTAACATTCAGACCAAAAATGCTATTGGACTTTAGAGTGAATTATTCGAATAGATTTAAAAATCGGCAGAAGCGACGGCTGCATGAAGATCCGCAGTCTCCAAATGACAGTAGGTACGTCGAAATAATTAATCGGTCGATTCATCGACATTTCGGTCAAGGATGCGACTGTTCCCGGTTCGATTAGAACGAATCGAAAATCGATCGGGGTCAATAGATGATAGAGATTCATGGACTTACCTCGCTCTTGAGATTCAATGGCACGTCGCAGGGAGCGTCCAACTCGGCTTCCATTTTCACCTGATGAGACAGCATGCTGTGGCTGTGCCGGGGCGGTACGGCGGTCGCCAACATGTTGGGATGCTGCAGATGTTGAAGACGAGGTTGGAGATGGGGCTGGTGGTGATAAGGCGGCGACAATCGGGTGTTCAGAGTGCGAAGATCAGCTGGCGGGGAAGCGGGCGCAGCGGTACTGCTCTGTTCCTCCTCGGCCGAACCCTCCGCCATGTCAGTCTTGCATCCCGGGGACTCGTAATCTGCGAATCGACCAAAACTCTCTGAGGACCGATCTAATAGTTGAGATCGCTGCGTGCTCTACCGCCCGGTAATTCCATAATGGTGGGAATATCATTTGTCTCCGCGCGTCCGGTGACGTGGAACCTCGAATAATTCGTGTTTACCGGCACCCTTTCACTCGCAGTCTACAGTATTCTCTCCGTAACTGTCAAAAAGTCCTCCTACTTAACTGTTAGAAAGATCTCTATCGTAACTGTCAATAAGTCCCCTACCGCAACGACACACTCGAGATTTTCAGTATTAGGAATTATTTCTGCGAAATATTTGGTAATTATTCTTGATGGACTTGTTTTATATATTACAATATTACATATTGGGATATTGTTATAATAAATGTTATGCTGTTACTTTTATAAATTAATGTAAAATAGCTGCGTTTTGTGGTCCGTAAATCCAGCGATAATTATTTAAACCCGTGAGACGTTTGAAAAGTGTCCGAGAAAATTGTGCGCATCGAAAGTGTCTCTTAATATACTTATCTAATACATATAATATAATATATAATATATATACTATACTTATATATTATAATGTTAAAATACCTTCATATTTGATAGAGTTTGCAGAATTGTTCAACGTAAAAATCGTTGGAATAGTTTTTCTGATCGACACAGGAGAAATTCTCAAAGTTAATTTTTATTCAAAATTCAAAAACATCTGGTCGTTAATAGCTTGTTAAATTGATTTTTTAAGAACGAACGAGCTTTGATATAAGAGTAATGAAAGATAAAAGTTCGTATTCTTCGACTAGCATAATACAGTTGCGAGCATTTTACGACTATAGTTAATGCTTACGCTGAAAACATTTCCCGGCGTGAACACGTTCGAACTTATTTAAACAAAGTGTCAGGTCTCTTTCATCTATGAATGACCTTTCTAAAAACCGATTTGTGCTCCGCGGAATTCTTGTGCGTGTTAGCTCGCGAGCCAACGCGTTAAGGAGAATTCTGGGCGGTAGCCTACGGAGGAATTAATTTGCTTAAGTATTTTGTAACGTAAGCTGATGTAACGGGCTGACGTGCTGCAAGCATCTGCCGGGGACTCGCAGCGGTCAGTTGGAAAAATTGGGCCTGACGTTGCCTAATCCGGTGATTTAATAAACATTTTAATCATTCGCGTAGCAATCTCGAAGAGCCGGTTAGCTCAACAAACATTACACGCTTGGAATCGCAGAAACGAAAGTCCGAACAATGAGAACAGAAGAACACGCGGCAGGATTAATGAGAAGACGTAATTGCGTATCAGTGTATAGCGGGAGCAATGATGTCGTAAAATGATGTTCGTTAAATCGAAAAACGCCCGAGTACGATTATTTTCTAATTTCACCGCGTATAATGAACCATCGATCCCGCTCAGAAAATAAGCGATATCTACCTTTTTTCTGTTGATCGTACGAGATTACCTTTAATCGTTCCACCACAGAACGAGAGGGAAAAAAAAGAGAGCGAGCCGGCATCGATAAGATCCGAAATCGTCCCTGGCCTGGCCGAGGGACTTGAAAGGGCGCAGGCGACACGCATAAACGCGATACTAATTAAACCGCGGGACTCCCGCCAGCCGTATCGAAGCGTCGTGCGTGCAGCTGTTAAGAATGCAGACAGTGGAAATTAGAAGGAGGCCCGTTCATCTTCCGACATCAAAGCAAAAACATTTGGCCGATGGGATCAGCAAAGAAGCGAAAATGGCGGGAGCAAGCCGTCACGCGGCATCGAGAATAAAATCGGGTATCGCTGCTCATCTTCCCAGACACCTCGCATTTATCCGGCTAATTATTTTTATCCGGCCGGGTCGTTTAGCGGAGATTCCGCCTTTGTCCCGCAGACGATGACAACCGGCTCACCGGAATCTCGTTCGCTTAGCGAATGTGCCAAAATGTTTATATTCGCAAGCATTAATTACCTCTTCATTTCATTTTTAACACAGAAAATTGTGGCCTGGTTTTCTTGCAAGTTTTATCAAAAGTTTGGTCTAATGAAATTTTGCTGGTAGATTCATGCTGCGAATTTAATATTAATGCGAACATTTTGTTATTAATTTCGAGTTGTCTTTATACTAGATTTACTGTGATCGTCAAAATAACCGATTTCTTATTTTTTATTATTTTATTACATACTTTACAAATATGGTTGCTCAATGATCTAATTTATGCAAACAGTTCTTACGCAAGAAAATCTAAAGTGTGCAGAATTGAAAAATAAAGTACCTCAAAAATCGTTAAAAGTATAATTGAGAACTTAGTATTAACCAACATGCTTACGGTAATATCATTCAGGGAATTAAGTAAGGATCGCATTAATTAACAGACATTTGACTCAAGCGTTCGCTGACTGATCACCGAAAAAATATGCCAATCGAGAAATCAGCTGCTTCATTTACCAGTATTTCCGCTGGCAATTTCTTCTGCAACTAGACCGTGGCAAATTCGGGAGTTACAGAGACCAGGTTCATCAAATAGAAGCAGATGATCGATTTTCAGAGATTTTCGCGTAGCCTTGACACCGTTGCGATTCCGCAGGCGCCGAACAAAAAGCCGGTTCCCATTCCTATCCTAATATTTAGAAGGAAGTTGGAGATTCTGGATATCCTCTGCTCGCGGTTCGATTCAAGGGCAACGAAGTCACCGGCCGGTCGCGACGGGGCTCCTCCGATCAGAGGTTTTTCCTTCCGGCCGACGAAAAGAAGAAGACCGTGGACGAAGGAGGCTGGGAGGAGGAAGACGAGGCCGGCAGAGGAATCCATCGTCGAAGCCGCGGATCGTGTACTTGGTGAACGCAACTAACAACATCTGCTTCTATTTTTGCGCTGGCCCGAGTCCAGCGCTTTACTTTTTTAAAAGCCGTGCGCCTATGACGAACGGCTGGATGGATCATCGAGCGGAAGACCGGGGTAGAGAGAAACGAGCCGGTTATTCTGGACAAATTATTGTCAAAGGGCGGGAGCGCACCTTCTCTGGCCACCAGCTACTTTGTTCCTCATAAAAGCGGTTTTATAATGGTCGCCGCGCAAATGTTTCTCGCCGGGGTTTTTAAAACGCCGAGCGGAGCGGAGCGGCGCGAGGAGCGCGCGCGCGCCCGCGCACACGCGGCCTCCCCGTCGCAAAAAGAAGTCGCGCCGTGGTAGCTCCGGAGACACGTTCACGGCTGTGAACATTGGGTTTTGACACGGCGTTACACGGGCGACGTCGTAATTGCCGCGGTTTTTTAGACCGCTGGTGTAACAGTTCGGAAAATGCCCGGGGGTTATCGGCGGCCGATCCGTCGCCGAGGATCCTCGGTAATTCGACGACGATTTTGTCAAAGCTGAGGTTGCTCACTGGCTGCGGAACTTTTTTGTCGGAGTTTTGTAATACGAAAATGCACCGGCAAGACCCGGCCGATGCCACTCGCTTTGAACCTAAGCCTGTGATGGCTCCTGTACACGTCCCAACACGCTGCGATGCATGCATCGGCTTCTACGTTTCACGATACTGCGCTGTCTCGTTCGCGAGCGCAGTTATCTTCATCATTTTATGCAGCTGGTTCGACTGGGCGAGATTATAGGTTTGTTTTAAGCATTTTAGAGAAGGCTCGGGTTACGAGGGTATCGTTTCCTGGTCAGAGGAGAGGGAATATCGTGAAACAGAAAATAGAGGTTTCAACAAAATTTTCTTGGAGGAAAATTGTCAGAGGAAAGAGAAATTATGAACGCAATAAGGGAGTAATTATGAGTGGAAGAGACAAATTATTTACACTTTAAGTACCGGCGGTTTTCTTGTAACAACTTTTGAAATTTATGTTTAAAACAAAATTATTGAGCTCCATTTGCATCGGTACTGCTCATTTGTTGACAATTCTAATAATAGGTTTCCGGTGAATAGAATGTTCAGAGATGATTATTAGCAAAAGAAAAAGAAGATTATTAAAGAAACGAATTTTTGAAACAGGACAATTATTAACAGAAGTAGAGCAAAATTGATAAGATATGAAATAAATAATTATCAAGACAACAAGATAACAAGGGGAAAATTATTAACAGATGTAGATAAAAATTACTAAAAGTAGAAACAAATTTAGGAGAGAAGAAGAAACAAAATATGAAAAGCAAAAGAGAAAAATTATAAAGTGAAGAGAAAGATTTTTAAGGAGAGAAAATAAACGTTATTGAAATGCATACAGAAAGAGAAAAATTACGAATAAAAGAAAACAGAAATTACGAAGTGCAGAATAGAAAAGTTATTTAGACAAGAATGAAATTCTGAAGAGAAGAAGAGAAAAATGATTCAGAAGGATGCAAAACGCGCCATCAAAAAAGGAAGAGCATGTGAGCAAAGTAGAAGCTTCGAAAATGGGATAATTAATGTCAGATTAATTTCGTGAACGAACGAATCGGCAAGTAGAAGTGCCGAATGCAGCACAGGTGGAAGAACTAATCGTCGTCTAGAAAATAATCGAAGAAAGGAGATTGCCTGGATGGCTTTTAGATCCGTGAGCGAGGTCTTCTAGTTTGGTGGATGGGCCTCCGTCGATCGTGGCTCAGGATTTTTCCGTTTGCGGTCGTTAATTTCCGTCGGGATGATATTAATCGCTCTAGGTCCACGTCCGTGAAATTACTAGACGCTTTAACCACTGGCTGTCCGATCCGAATTCGTCCGCAACGATTATTATATCGCGTTCTGAGCAATAATGCCGGTTATTCCGAAAGCTGGCCAATTAGCATCGTCGATTTGGATGGTTTAATGAGAGTGCGGTTTCATTAGCGTACCAGCCTCGGCCCCTAACAGGCTCCCGCTGTAACCCGTGATACGTGAAACGGAAGAAGAATATCTGGTACGAAGCCGCGAAGAAGAAATCAGGCTATGATTATATTCCGTCGATCGTTCGAGTGTCATTGAGCATTAATATTTGAAAATTGCTATGTTCGCGCGGGAGCATGGCCTTCGAGAGGCGTCGCGTTTCCGCGCCAGCTATAGCGAGAGGATCAATCATTGCCTGGATCCCTAAATAACCTTCCGCCTTGGCGATTACGAACGTCAATGCGTCGACGCATAATGCCACGTTCGGATTCGCGTAAGATTGCGCCGTCGAAGACAGTGTAATTGTTGTAATACATCGGCGCGCGGGTCGAACAGCGTCTTTCTTTTTTGCTGCCACTCGTGAGAATCTTCTTTGTCGTTAATAACAGGCGGAGCTACGCAAACGTCGCACAATGGGTGCTCATAATACCAATCCATATTGAATAATACGAGTAAGATCGAATTTATTTAGATTTTATACAGTTTTCATTATAGCACTTGCTTCAATAATGTAAGTTATTCATCCATTACCCATGAAAGCGTCTTTATAATTTTTGTAACTGGAAAATGAGAAACCGGTTATTCGATTGCGGCTGGTGTTAAGAACGTGTTACATTTTCTGCATAAATTTTTGTGAAAAATAATTAAGAAACAGAATAAGTGTACGTTGCTATGCTTCGTGCTGATAATGCATTTTTTAAAACGATATTTTCGCGAACATGCTTTCGTAGCGATCAACGATAGAGAATATTAATGTGCTAGGGCGTTTGTGTAATATATTAATTTGCCAAGGTTAAATAAGGATTGATATTTTGCGGGAATAATTAGCTCGGGACAAGATTGTTGCACACGATTACTGCGCATTGCATGAAATATGTTGTAAACGGACAACTTCCATAGGGTAGTAAAGTTAATTCTAGAGCAGAAGCAATATTGCAGGTGGGCGTGGTCCAGTGGAAAACATTGTTATTTAAGTTGAGTCTTCGTAGACTGTTACAAACTTATAAATAGCGTAAGAGACCGCGAGTGGGATGATAGATTACCGTTATTAAACTTGCCCTGACAACGATACCCGGCGCAGTATTATTTATTTTGTACCCTAATTAGATGTAAATTGATAGTTGGAAGACAATACGATTAATGGAGCAGATAACATCGTGCCGTCGCCAATGTTTATTACAAGTAGAAACAGCGAATAATAGCCAGACACGCGAACTGGTTGCTGGAATATACGCATCCCTAAGAAATTTGCAAAATTATACGTGATCGTAATGCATATTTCACGAAATAAAACTGTGAGTATGACAACGCCACTCTATATTTTAAATTCACTTTTCTTTGTTGCTCCACGATTATAGGTACCCCGTCGTCAATTTATTGACACTTCGCCTATTGCGTCGACTCTATAATTTCCAACTATGACGATTAAACTGCGGATCTTTATAAAAAAAATCAAAATTTACGAATCAACTGCAAGAGTGAATAAAAAATTCTTTTTCATTTTATATTTTGTTGTTGTATATCGTTGTCTCAGTTGTTTCATACTTTAAGTACTTTAAAAGTGAAGTATAGCAATGAAGTATAGCACAATAAGACACTGAGATCGTACAAATAAGTTCGTTTCATAGTTTGGCCTAGTATAAAATAAATGTGAGCTTGCAAAAAGATCCACAATTTATTTATTGAGCGGAAAAATTAAACCTCAAAGAAGCTCAATCCACGAATAAATTCTTCAGAAAATTTTATCAAATGTTTAACCTCGAATATCAACGTCATAAAATTAGCCTATAAAATAGTCTTAGACTTCATAAAATCCAACTCAGGAGAATCTCAATGCACAATTAACAAAACTTTTTTAAACATGTCTAAGCTCCAACATCACAATCAGAACAGTTTACACAATTTCCTAAAAATATCTGAGCCAGTCAAAGCCCGCAGAAAATTCAACTCAGAAGAATTTCAATACAAAATTAACCCCTACAAGAAAAATTTTTTAAAAATGTCTAACATACAGCATCGCAATTAGAATAGATCAGAAAATCTCCTAAAAACCGTCCAAGCTGCAGCATCCCGGACGAACCAAGAAATTGGTCTCTAAGATAGTCGCAGCCCTGAGAAAATTAATTAACCCCTACAGCAAATTTCCTGAAATGTCAAACCAAGAAGGAGTGCAGTGTATTTTCCAAAACCGTTTAAGCTGCGTGGTCTCAGCCAGCCCACTGGGTCAGCTGCTCAGACAGTCTAGGCCCGCAGCAGAAATCGGAAACACTGGCAGATGATAATCGGCGGGCCTCTGTTCCATCAGAAAACCGTCGGCAAGTCCGATCTTCCCATAGGGCGGCGAGTATCCGCTTTCACCGGGTGCATCCTGGCATGTCTCCTCGAGCGATAATTGCCGGCGGGATCACCCGGTGAAAGTCCGCGTAATCGAATACGCAATTAAAACACCGGGGACCATTGATACGAGGATCGCTCGAGTGTCTAGGGAGGCAATTAAAACGCGTGCATTATGCGACGCGCCGTCACCGGGCGGACGCGAGCGTTCCCTGTCTCTCCCTGATCAGACGTTTAACCACTGAAAGGAAAGCCGAACGAGCCAGAAAGCGAGAACGATAGACAGAGAGCCGGTCCAAGAGAGCCAGAGACAAACAAAAAGAAAAGAGAAACGGACAGAGAGAAAGAGAGAGAGGGTATCTGCTCGTCTCCTGATGTGTCTCTTACCACTCGTCTCATCCTCCCGTCTTCTTGTTCGTTTTCTCGATATTTCTCGTCCCAGCCCCGGGCCACGTATCGTGTTTTCACATTATCAACGGTACCGGGCATCATCGCGATGCTTAAAAGGAAGAGGATCGCGAAAAGGCAGGGGGGTGGGGGCAGAGGCAACGTCAGCGACGCCGGCAGCCCAGCAGCGTACAATTAAGGGGGTTGATTGATGTTAATTCAAAGGGTAATTAAGAATGTTGCGCATAAAAATCCGGTAATTTATGGTCATTGGGGATAATTATATGTTGACCAGCTTGTAATTGCAAGCGCTCCGTGGCCTACAACACCGTGGCGCATAAGCGCCCGGGAATTGCGGGTAGCTCCTTCGGACAGGCTACGCTTGTGTGAACCAACCGTGGGCCACTCTCTCCCTCCAGCTCCTTCTCTCTCTCTCTCTCTTTCTCTCTACTGCTCTCCTTGCCGTGCTTCCTTAGTGTGTGCGTGTGGGTGGGATATACGGTCTCAGATCGCAGCTTATTATAGGGGCTAGTAGATAAGGTGGGTTTAGAAACAACCGTGCGCCGGCAGCTAGTTTCTACATAGTCTTAGCTAGTCTCTGTCTAACTCTGCCGGCCACTGCCATCCACGTCTCTCTCGCTCTAGCTGCCTAGTTGCCCCGGGGCCACGGCGACGAGGTGCGTGTAAACCGCCCAAAGTCCCGGCCACGATTTATGAGGCCGATCCGTGGCCGGCAACACGATTTCTGAGTTTTCGGCCCGGTCCAGTTCGACGCGAAAACGCGATCCGTTTCTGACCATGCGAAACGACCACCGACACTATAAATAAACCGGTGGATGATCGCCATATGGCCGCGCATGCCGGACCGGCGAATGCCCGCTTCTTCTCAGCGGGCAGGATATCCTAGTTCTTACGACGAGTTAGGCTGATTCGGATTGGTTTGGGGGTATCGAGATTTTAGGCTGGAAAGGTTTGATTTTACGGGTGACCTGGATTAGGTTTCCAGGATGGGGATTGTCTTGGAGGGTTGATGGAAGATCGTGGGAAGAAGGATCGAGATGTTTGTACTGACAAATTTTGAGCGAGGGTTGCCGTGGATCTAGACTAGATACTTGGGGATGGGTCAAAATTTTAATCCAAGAGAACTCCATTTTACCGATTTAGAACATTTTCGAATTAATAGTAATTTTTATTTTAGGAATTTTATGGATCTAAACTAGAGAGAAAAGGAATAATCAAGATTTTGATTTCAAGAGAATTTTTATTTTAAGGGCTATATAAACCTACATTAGATAGAAGAAGAGCAATCAAAATTTTTGTTCATAAAAGTTTTATTTTTAGGACAATGTAGATCTACATTCGATAGAAGAAGGATAACGAACATTTTAATCCAGATAACATTTTATTTCAATCACTTGATTAACTATGATAAGAATAATGATTATATAGAATATTTTAGTCCATAAAATTATTATTTTAAAAGATTGCTCAGCCTAGATTACGTCTATGAATAGCTGGCCCTACAGAGCTATTGCCCTGGCCCCACCAATGCCGAGAGCTACGAAGCCACGCCCACTAAGAGCAGTCTGGAAGGGAGGAAGATATATAGCCTTCGAAGGCCAATTATGGGATAGGAAGATTGAAAGTATCTTTTTTCTCTGACGTTTTTTGCTTCAAAACGTTGTCCCCGAGGGAATTCAGAACGTTTGTTGCCTGTGTCTGATCTAGATTCATCCTTAGGGGCGTGTACAAAACCTCTCTAACAGTTGGAAGAACAGGTTTCATTTATTTCCATGCTAGCTCTGGAGTTTATTTGCTCCAGGATTTTGGGGAACAGTTCTTTGTGGTGCAACGAGGGACTTGAGGCTCATTCAACATTCATAAAAGATATTGTTTAATAAATACATTAAATATAGCAATTACAATTACAAAGATCTACACGTTTGTAAATCTAACATGTAGTGTCATGACGTCCACTTTGATTTCAATAAAACTTGAAACTGTCTCTATCATATGCAATATCCTAGGCACTATCTAGAAGTACTTTCGTTTTATAATAATTTTTACAAATTAAAGATAATATATCATGACCTTGTAAAAATATTACGGGCCTTTTATGGCAATTCTTATGCCAGCTTAGAAGGATTTGGGCACTTCATAATCTGAGGATATAAAATACGATTCCAGAATAAAATCCTAATAACATTCCATTGTTCCAACTAGTTCTTATCAAGGCACATATTATCGATCCAATGATCCACCTAAAATCCCTCAGAGAAAGATCCCTAGAAAATTAAAGACAATGCCAAGTGCCTAATCGAAAGAGCAAAGCTCCTCAAAGCTACATTTTCATTTGCACCTGTAGTCTAACAAATCACTTAACAACATGTTCCCATAATGTGACTAAGACTTCCATAGTGAACCCTCATGCAATTATATGGGACGTTGAAAAATAAATATCTCGATTCATCAGCAGAGTGACGAAAGGTTCGAAGAAAACCGATTAAAAGTACCGCAGTGTAATTTCATGGCTTCGCCGTCGACATCTGCGTAAGGTACATAAGGGCGAAAAGGTGTGTACCTTTAGTCAAATTGCGGTTTAATAGAAACAGCCGGCGACCGTGCGGTCGAGACAAGAAATATCCGGGCTCGGCGCACTTTTTTCATTGTTCGTGGATCTTAATTCATAGTAATCAACCCGTTCGATTATAGCCAAATGAGACGGTGTACTCGCTGTACATTGTTGGATTCCCTCGAGTGTTCGCGGCATGGAAAGCGTCCCATTATTGTTCTGGCTCATGCAGTCTTAAATAAAGTTTACCACTTTTATTGGAAATTATGGTGTTTCATTGCGGACGAACAGCTGTTACGAGCCATGCCAATTTCACCGTTGCTGGTAGTCATTTTTGTTACGTTTTAATCGAGTTTATCCACGAATCGGCCGACGCTGGGGTGTTTAGGGCTCGACAAAGGACATGCTCGAAAGGGTAGCACGTGCACTATGGCTGTACAGACTTGTGCAACAAATTGGTAGCGTTTTTTAGTAATTTATGAGCGTGGCTACGGGGCGGAGCCGCGATCTTTCATGAGAACCGCTAGCCCTGCATTTGCACAGAATTTGTAAAGCCCATTTGCAATAGACCCTGCCGAATTTCTCGTACGAACACATGTTCAAGTTTTACTTTATTTCTGAAAAATTCAGAGTAATTCAGTGGAACTCATTTGTACGTTAATATTTTTTCGCGATGCATTCATAATTCATTGCACGCTTAAATTGCGCGTACCATTCTCCGACTTTTGTTGTAATATTTAAACAATTTTTCAACGGTAGCTTGCACCGTAATTATTTCACCTGCGTTACATCCTGACGCCTATTTCCTGAGCAGGGATTATTCTAATACGTATGTACTTACATGTCGTATTGCGCATAGGGTACGTGAGTCAATTACTGTGCCCTGTTAGCAGCCTTCGGATGCAACACAACATCCGCAATTGAAATAAGAACTTCCACCTTGTGCATGTTTAATTTTAACAAATAAATAATGAATTGATTTTATATTCAAAAACTTGGCACGTCTTATACGGGAAATATAAAATTAATTATGCTCGAAAATAAAAAAATGCATTGTAATTGTCTACCCCACAGTAACTGGCTCCACTGCGCTGCAAGATAAATACTGGTTCCACCACTCACGTGGTTCTGTTTAAGAACGGACGGTAATCACAGGGAATAGAAATTAATAATTAAGCGCAACGGGATCACGGAGTCAACGGTAATTTACCATGACATTCGAAACAGCGTGCCGATCGTTCTCCAGGAATCGAAATCCGCAGACAGTTGAAAAGCGATCTCGAATTGTTAGACGAAGGCTCAAGGCCGGCCGTGCAGGGTTAAAAGGAAAAGAAAAGGTGAAAGAGAGAGGACGAGCGAAAGTGGAAGAAGAAGGTAGCAGGGGCAACCCTCCTACTTGAAACACGGCCAATAAAATGATCCCAGCGGGACCAGTTGGCAACCGCCCATCGCGACATTGTCCTTGTCCAACTCCTTCTTTCGTTCTCCTCCTTTTTTTTCTTCTCGTCACGATCCCGTAATCAATCGAGCGGTCTAATGGCAACGTATAATCGCGGCTTTGTGGCGCCTAGTTGCGTTCATAATGCTAAAGAGAACGAGCAGAAAAGAAGCTCGAGGCCACGGTTGCACGGATTCCGAGCCGAGGGTGACAAAAGACGTCCTGGTATCCCTGCTGGCTCATTGTTTTTGGCTCTCGCGTGGTCATTAGACCGTCGATCTTTATGCCCGGCACCCATTTTCGTAGATTGCACCGAAGAGGAGGGTAGCGGAATCAGGGAAGAATTAATTTCACCAATTAGGGGATTTCCGACGATCAAAACGAAACTGTAATTACTCTTTCTTCAAAGTTTTGTTTCACTGCATGCTCCGCATTTGCATGTGCCCTGGATACATTAAATTCGGGGACTACAGATTTCCGGGTACGATAAAAAGAAAAAGTGGAAGTAGAACGGATTTTGAGGGCTGCGAAACTCTGAGGTGTGATTAATGTTGGACCATGCGCTTTTTTGGTTTCGGGGATGCTTTCTGTTTCTTTTTTTTTTGCATGGGTAGTTCGGGAATCTGAAGTTCTTGCTGCTGAAATTTTGAAGACATACAAATCAATCATCGGGAAAATGTTTCGAGAGGTCCACTTCGATAGATTACGCCTTTGGATGTGTCTGTGTTGTTCGTCGCACAGTTCACGAATTTTTGGATTCTTTCGGTGCATTTGTTTATGTAAGAAACTTATTCGATGTAAATTTTAGATCGAGAAAAGGTGGTCCATCTGATCCATTTATTTTTTATATAGTATTATACATTTTTGGTATTTTGTAATTGGTATGCCTCAAGTACTACATTTTAGAATTAATATCATTATTAGAAAACTATAAACAACTTAGCAAAGTTATAGAACAGTCGAATTGAATAAGCAGCAATTGCAGTCTCATAAAAATGATTCAGGCGTTCTTCATACATGATAAAAGATTCTTTTATCCAGTTTAATTAGTTATGATAGTTGTTGGGTAACATTACCTGGAAAGCAAGAATAAAAACATACTTTTGAAGTACCAGGAACATAAGATAATGCGCTTTATGTACACAGAGGTAAAGTTTCAAACTTCTGCAACAACGCAGTACTGAAATTATTGACAAAACAGAGCTAACTTCTGATTACGTGTAACCTATAAAAATGGCATACATAAACTTTCACATTGTATAGAAGATCACAGATGCATTGCTAACCTTTGCGAGAAAGTCAAGTCTTAATTATCTTCAACCCGGAAGTCGCGTAAGACAAATTCAACTATGAAAGAAAAGTCGCAGCGTAGTTCCATATATTCAATATCAGTTAAGTGCAGCAACTTCCGATGCAATTTATCCAAAATCGACGAGATGGACCTCGAGAACAGATCGAAAAACAGTTATCTAGACTTCTATTTATCTTCGTACCTAAAATCGTGTAAAACAAATTAAACTTTTCAAGAAAAATCACAATCCAGTTCCAAGTCCTCAGCATCCCCAAAGTGCATTATCTTATAATGCAATCTATTAGAAATCGACTTGGCAGGACCTTGAAAATCGATCGAAAAAAAACAACTTCTGTTAATCGTCAACCCCAAAGACACATGAAACAAGTTCAACTTCCTAAAAAAAAAATGCACTCCAATTCCAAGCCTTCAGCAGCACCAAAGTGCATCATCTTCTAATGCAATCTATTCAAAATCGACCTTACAAACAAATCTCAAAAACACAACCTAAACTGCTTTTAAGTTTCAACCCCAAAATCGTATAAAGTTAACTCAACTTCTCAAGAGAAATAGCTGTCCAGTTCCAAGTCTTCAGGATCCCCAAAGTGCATCATCTTCTAATGCAATTTATTCAAAATCGACCTTACAAACAAATCTCAAAAAAACGACCTAAACTGCTTTTAATTTTCAACCCTAAAATCGTATAAAGTAACTCAACTTCTCAAGCTGTCCAGTTCCAAGTTTTCAGCATCCCCAAAGTGCATCATCTTCTAATGCAATCTATTGGAAATCGGCTTGATAAGATCTTGAAAACCGATCGAAAGACGCTTGTGCAGAGCGTCGTCGCCGGTCGGCGTAGCGGCGGGTTCCTCCCTCGAGGGACGGTTCGGTATCGAGTGATTCGAATTAATCTTTAACGCACGTACGTACGTAAGCGCGGCGGCTAAGTGCCAGCCGAGGTAATGGTCGTTTCGTGCGATACCATTCCGTCAGAAATCCGAGGGGCTTTGTCCCGAGTCACGGAACGCGAGGATTAAACCGAACAGCGGCCCGTTAATGCGACTCTGCGAACGCCTCGCCGAGGATACACCAATCCGCGGACGGGTGTGCGTAACGCAACGGACCTTCGATCTCGCTCGACTCCTCCATAAATCGGCTCCGAAGGCATCGGAAATCGCCGTTCCACCGTGGCTTCCGTGATCACACGGCTTCCGGATCTTTATGCAAATTCGATCCGACTCCCGTTAATATTCGGACAACTCTTCGGAACCTCGGGCACCCTTCGAAAGACTATTTTGGTTTGCAACTTTCAAGAAACCGATTTCTTCTCATATTTTCTTAATCTTGACACGGAGTCTGATAGACTCTACTGTATATATAATTATTTATTGTTTATACCGCAAGTGGAACTACAAGTTATTACTAGGCTGCGGATATTTATGCAAGATAAAAATTTAAATAGAAATAAAAATATTGAAAATATCAAAAATAGGAGTAACTTAGAAGTTGTATTCTTTTTTTAATTGTTTTGATAGGTAGTATATCAGTGTTACTAAATGTTTTTAATTTTTAATCCTTCTACTTTTTACTTTGAATATCTTCCCCTCTCCTTGACATCCGAAAACATCTGCAATACATGTTATATTTAATTTCTATCTAATAATTAATATCGTATTCATTTCATAAACATTACATTTTAGTGAAAAGTAGTATCCAGTGTATAAATTTTAATGTAAAAATAGTATCACAATAGAAAATGTTCATTCATTGGACAGGACACCCTATTTTCATATCATAGAAATTACGGACGCAGCAAACACATTGTTTGTAAAACACTCTCGACAAAGATAAAATATAATTCACATAATTTTGATTATTTCGACTTCGAACAAATTTGCTTTACTGAAATCGACATTAAACAAATTTTGAAAAAATTGCAGCTGATTAGAATCGCAGAGAAAACACTATTTTTTATAAGTGCTAAATTTAAAGTGGGGAAAATAAAAATTTACCACAAAAATTACTATAAAAATTAGTTAGAGATGAACATTCCACTGGGCAGATTTTTACAAACATAGTTGCACTAGCTGATCTCACTAAATAAAATTGTAGTAGACCTGCATAGAGCTTGAAAACATAGAGGACCTCGCTGGCCGCGATTCTAAAAATTTCAAGTAAAAATACTTGCGGCGTTTCTTTTGGAAAATAATTAGATGGAGGAACGGCTCCCGTATGAAAATTCGCCGTGAAATATAGAAAATATGACGCGGGCGGTGGCGTCCTCGGAGACGCAGGAAGAATATTTCATGTTTTACGGCGCCAGGCGTCGTTGGGGTTGCGCCGTACAAAAAAAGTGTCAGACCGCCGGCTAAATCAGAGCGTGAGTGCATTAAACTCCGAATTACCACAAATAGAACTTTAACCGCACATGCCCATTATAATGGTACCCCCTGCTGAAGATGTATTTACGTACTAAACCGCCTTCGCGGCTCACGCTGAGTCGTTTGGAATTAACATCTGGCCCAAAAACGGGCTGTGTGCTCGGTTCATTGGACCCCCTCTTCTTCTTCGCTCTCCCTCTCCGCTCTCTCTAACTCTCCCCCCACCTCATTCTTGCCCCCTCGTCACCCGTTGAAACAGGATTAACCGTCGAATCGCTGGAGCACTTCCACTTATCGGTCGATCGAGCCGGAAAACATAATCGTTTCTTTATTTTCTTTCAAGTGAAACTCAATACACTTGCTCGAGAACGAACTCGTTCAACACTTTTATGGATCGGTGATTTTTTAGTGCTCCCCTGCCCTCTGTTCGACATGTATATTACTGCGCAGATGACTATCCGGGCTGCTACAGCAGGCTCGGGTTGTTCTGAAAAATTTAGTACATCTCGCGGGGACTTTTTTGCGAAGAGATACACTCCTGAAACGACCGTCCTTCATGTTGCGAAACTTGGGAAGGGGTTATTTAGAGGTTGCGAAAATTAGTTTGACGTATTTTTAGATCGTGGCGAAATTGTTCTCTGAACTTTGCTATGATGCGGAACGTTCTTGATAAAATTCTAGCGTCACTTTAGCGTACGAACTTTTATTAACTATTTTTATTTTTTGAGCAATACATGTTCATAAATCGATCGATTTTTGGATATACGATTTGTATTTGTTAGAGAACGGTTGGATTGAAAATGTAGCAAATTGGACGAGCTCTCGCATTTGGTCGAAATGTCTAACCGTTTCGTTCGACAACTTTTAATTTAACTTAAAGGGCTTCTATCTTGTCAAGGTTATGCAAGATCGTCTAAAGCATAATCCAAAAATTAATAAGTAAGGACTTAACGTCACCAAACATCCACTGCATAGAAATCTGCAAGAACAAGACATTTTGCAACAACTGTTACAAGACAAGGGTAATGAAGTCGGTGGGCTGACCAATTATTGTGCCTTTGGTTTATTCTTGGGCATAATTATTTTATATTTACCGAATGACACATGTTAAATATTTTTATTAAAAAATAAATAAAATAAAATAAAAAATAAAAATAAAAGGAACCAAAGGCACAGCGAATTAATCACCCCACAGTAACCGTCTCGGCTACTCTACTGCGGCAAGCCATATCGTCGCAAGTTTGCTCATCAAACTAAGGAAGACCTTGACTTTCCTCCGACAGGATCGTCCATATAGGATGTCGGGCCGTTCTCCAAAGAATTGAAAGTCTTCCGGGACAGTTTCCGACCGGTGGCCGCGACGAGAAGATCTGAATGGGGCGACGGCGGCACAGAAATCTCGGGTGTTCTTTTACACGCAAATTAGGTCTATTAGGAGCATCGAGCGTACAAAAACACTCGTGCCGTAGCATCGCTCTGTCCCCCGATGCGTGAGCCTCTTCGTCCCGGTTACGCACGTGCGTGCTTCTTTATGAATTATTAGAATTAATGACACCGCACGCATCGCTTCGCGCCACGGGGCGTCACATCGTTCAATTGCGACGCACGGACACAGGGATCCAGCTCAAAGGAACGAGGACTTTCAGCAGCAAAGGGTTACCACCGTTCTGTTCAGCGTCTGCACTGTAAACTGATTCGAGAGGCTAATTCTTTGATACGGAATCGCTGCATGCGAGACTGCTATTTTTAAAACCTTTCGAAGCCTCGACGACTCTAGATCGGCATCGACTGCTTTAGCTTGCGAAAGGAGAAATCGCTGCCATTTTGTTGGAAGAAACACTTTTTTTTCTTGGGTAAATAGCTGATGATTTTGAGAGGTCCAGCGATTTTTTCTACAAAGATTATTTGCCTTATTTCTACAA
Organism: Augochlorella aurata; assembly: GCA_028455555.1. NCBI lineage: Eukaryota > Metazoa > Arthropoda > Insecta > Hymenoptera > Halictidae > Augochlorella > Augochlorella aurata. The sequence goes on from CM052165.1 coordinate 2,333,124, forward strand.
TAAATAACATATACGTATTATATTAGTATATTTACAATATATAGTTTATTGTAGAAAAATATATATATAATACTTATATATATTATTAACACTCCTATGGTGTTTCTAAGGAATACGGTAACGGCGTTCGTGTCCCAGTTCACATCTGAAGAAATCTGCCCTCAATTTGACATTGAAAAGAAAAGTATTTCGATCGAACCAATCTGCGAATGTTGGTACAGATTCATCATTGCAAAAAACAATTACCTAAGAATGGAAGTTTCAGATTTAATTCATCTATAAAAACAAAGATATTCGATTCTTCTGTATCAGACTGCATTACAAATTTTTATTTATTTATCGTCTGTATTACAAATATTTATTTATTAATCGACTAAATCTTTGACTTATACATGTATAAAATATATATATATTACATGCATGCATGTTTATAATGAATTTGGGTGATTTCATGAAACTGTTCTACTTCGCGAAATCTTGTTTGCTAATTCGCGACGGAACGCTTAAAATCCGCAGTCCCGGTAATCCGATGTCGCATTATGTCGAAGAATTGGCGAGCGAAAGGCACGCGTGGGCGATTAAGAAGCGATAGGACGCGGGTCGAGCACGGTAACACAGTGGGAAACACTCGATTCACATTTGATGCTCGAAGACGGTGGCGTAACTTGCTTAGCGGCGGTGATTCGTGAGTCGATAATCGATGGAGGGCGCCGGATGGAAAATAGAGAAGCAAGGCTACAAAGCGAGCTGGAAGTGGGTAAGTTGTCGAGCGAAATGTTATCGCGCGCCGGATCGTCGGCAGGGGTTGAATCGGGTAAAAGGGAGCTGAATGGGGCTGCAAACGGGGGTTGACGAGCCGAGGGAAACGGTGAACAGAGACGGAGGATAAACGCCGAGGAACGAGGAGAAACGTGGACGGGATTTAAGAAGGGGAAAGCATCGATTACTTTCCTTGACCTGGACAATATCCGCGTTTCCGCCTCTGTTACTCGCGGTCCCATTTTTCATCTTTGCTTTCCCAACTCTTTCCCAACTTTCTTTTTGTCGGACTATTACGCCCGCGCGTTTCCGTACGGTTTTCTCTTAACACGCCGGGTACGTTTCGACGCAGATTATAAATATTTCATTCTCTAGTTTCCGACGATTTATCCAAATTTTTACGTTTTATTAAGCTACGGATTCGGTCTCTAAATCTACGCTCTACAGTCATATGACCCGTTTCCAAGATGTTATTTCGGGATTATCGAAATGACGATGATACTTTTGTGGAAAACGATTGACTACATTTTTCGTTCAAGCAGATATTATAATGAAAATTCCTGAGAGACCGAATAAATTGTAATTTTCATAAGATGAGACGAACCGGACACTTTTAATGCTCGATGCGTTTAGTGTGATTGAGAGATTGCTTTAGAAAATATTGAAGACTACTACTGTTAATATCTATAGAACATGACATGTGTGCGCGAGAGAGAAAGACAGAGAGATTGTTTTATCGTGAACATGGTTTAAATGTCAATTAGCGAGCGTGAGAGAACGTTTTGTAACTTGAGATGTGAGAGACTCTGATGAATGAATGAATATGCATGGGTAAGAAAGATAGCTGAACGTGGATTATTGATTTGTTATTATAATTTGTGCGTATCACGACTGGTATTAAAATCTGTTTTATTAAATATTTATTGTTAACGTTTGTATGAATCCAGAGTAAAAATATCGTTATTTAACTATCTACTTCCTGACAAATAATTAAAATATTCCCATGTTTCATTAATTCTACAAAGAAACTGTTAATAATATAAAAATATGCTCAAAAACGTTTACTAAATAAAATTAATAACTAATTCTGAAATATACTCTTATCATTTGTATATTTTCCAAGAAGGTCCGCATTCAATCTCTTTTATTATTTTATCTGATTCACCTTTGAAGAACAAAATAAAATATGTATTGTCCGATAAAAATAAAGTTAATTATATCCGAAAACCAACCAAAGGTACAGCAATTAATCAGCCCTCTGTAACCGGCTCCACTATTCGAATCAATGGCAAAGAAATGCTAATCTACGTAGCTGAGCAAGAAATTGTAATACAAAGAGTTAAATCGTAGTGCAAAGAGTTAAATCGCGAAGCAAAGAGTTAAATCGCGAAGCAAAGAGTTAAATCGCGAAGCAAGAATCACTTGACAGTAAACGTTCCTGACACGGTGTCAAAATGTCATTGTAGGAGTTGAAAAGGGGACATAGCATGGGGTAAGAAAGCCAGCATTCCAGTTTTCTTTCTATCGCGAGTCGAGTGGTTCCTTTGGGATTTTCCGACTTCGACTCTCCATCAACCTGTCCTCTCTCTCCTCTCTCTCTCTCCCTCTCTCGCTTTCTGTATGGCTTCCGTCTCCGTCCGTCGACCAACCTCCAGCTCACTATTCTCTCTTTCACCGGCTCGCTGCGGTCCCGAGGCGGCAAGCAAAGAACTCTCTCTCTCCCCTACCGTGCCGGTAGCTCGCACTGATTTTCTACCCTCGACACCGTTTCCCGTCCACCGAACCACCCCGAGTCCTCCTCGTGGTATCCGCACAGCCCCCGCGACACCCCCGCGACGGTCCCGGCGGCGTCACTAGCAGTCACGCTGCCAACACGTGCTCCTGTTTACCGCGCCGATCACATGGTACGCGGGACGCGGCGGCACACTGTTCACTGACGGTGTCATTTCATCGCAAAATACCTGGGGCCGCGTATGCGCGCTGCTTAATTGCATTCATGACCCGTGTGCATGCGTGCTCGACACGCCGCGCAACGATCAGCCGCTGCGGGGACGGATTTCGATGACGATTCGCCCCCGCCACGAGGTCATTCTCATGGAATTCACGTGGTCGCTGATTCTCGCATGCTCGCCGCGTTTTTGCGGGCATTCGATTCTGACCGTGAAAACGGCCCCGCTCCGGCCGCGATGATTTTTAGTTACCTGTTCCCGTCACCTCTCGCGCCACCACAACCAATTTTCGTCTCTGTTTTTGTTGCTCGTTTTATCGTCTTCACGGAAACCTATCATTTGACGTAAGGTGATCTTTAGCTACTTGAAGCTACTTTTTAGCTACTTGATTTTTAGATTCTTTTAGTTTAGATTAACACTAGATTTACGGAATCTGTGAAAATGACGCGTCATTAATTTCTTAATTTGCGATTGTTCAGATTGTAAAAATACATTTCTTTGCTTCGTAAGTCTAGTTTTGAGGCGTTTTCGTGTGAAATCATTGAAGCTATTTATTTCGTTTTCTTCCGACGTTTGCATGCAATTTAATTTTGACAGCTAAAATGTTGTTTGAATCGCAATGACTTCGCGTTTCTTGATTTACATTTGGCTACCACATCGGCCGTTCCTGGTTCGAATTAGGCGATTTTGTTTCCTTCTTTTCTGATGCGCGTGCGTTACAGCATTTCGCGAATTTTAGTCCGACAAAAAATAGATTCCGATAAATAGAGTCAAATAAATTACTCTAACAGTATAAATACACGTACACTCGAAACGCGACTTCTGCGAAACAAGATTTTAACCCATCGATGACGAAATTCTGTAAAAAAAGACATGCAAAAATTCTCTGAAAGCTCGAGCATCGCTATAAATAAGAGACGTCTATAGTCAGAGTACATGTAACGGCACAACGACTTCTAGAATCGTTTGGCACAAACGTTTTAACAAAAATACCTTATCTGTAAGGTAGTCTTCTGGTGATCATTTATCCGCAATTTCCATATCTCCCGTGCCAATCTCGCGTTCCGTATATATATGTTTTGACTGATTTTCTTCCACCAACAAGCCAACTGTTACACGAGCTTCGTTGTCTTTTTGAATGCATCCGGGAGTCTTTCGATCAAATTTTACACATTTTATCACACTCAACACCTTTTCTTTAATTAATAGCAATTCCAATTTCTAAGAGCGCATTCACCTTCCGAGGTGAAGTGAAGTGAAACACTGTTCGCCATTTTCCTTTACTGTCTTTACGACTTCGCGCAAGCTACACTCAACATTGCGTCAACCTTAGTCACTTGTAGACAATAATAGAACTTATTTCCATTTTGTAGGTAATCTTGTTCTAAATTATTAATTAAAGCACAATGTATACATGTGTTCACGCTGCGCGGCTTTTTGCAAAACGAACATGAACTTATTCGCACAGGGCGATTATAAAACTCGACGCTACGCGGTGGGACAGAGAACTAGTATAGTTCTATGCCTCATGGTGGGATCTATGACGGACCTATTTAAAAGTCGTATTTCAACGCAGCGACCAAAAATAGCTACACGCATTGACTTTCCAGAAATGAAAATGATCTTCGAACGAGCGAATAGACGGATCTCTCAATTTCTTCTTTCGAAAGACAATCAAATCCTGCTCTAACCACCTAGAAACCAATCAACGATTTTCTTTACAATAAACTCACTAAACAGATTAAAAGATCTTAGAATATGTTACATTCGTGGTACCTGAATCCCACAATATGCTCATCAACTTCTCTATTCACTTCTCCGTCGCCCTAATCTTAAAACAGACACTAGAAACGTTCAAGAACGTATCTCCAGGCAACAATTAGAATCATCATAAATCTTTTCCTCCATGCAAAATATAACACGATAATTTCTATAGCACTTCAGAAGCACAGTACCGAAGACATACCCATCCTTCACCGAAGCGTTTTAATTTTTTACGGAGCAGTTTTACTGCACTTCGGCAACGAAGATGGACAGGGAAACACCTGACTGCGGCAAACATGTTAACGAAGACATAACCTACTACACCGTTCACTGTCAACTAATCAGAACCAATCAGAAAATTCCGCGAAGAAAATCGCTGCCGACTTTGCTTCGTTTCTTTATCGACTCCCTTAAGATTGCTTTCCATAGTTTTCTATTCCAGGCTGAGAATGAACTGGCAATCCAGTGAGACACATAATTGATGAAGACACTCCGAGCGGCGATTCCGCGGCTGCGACTTGTCTACGAGGGACGATCCTCGCACAAATTGCCCTAACCCGACGAAGATCGATCTAAACGGCGAAGGTTAAGAACCGCGCCGCGCCTCCGTCCCCGGGCTCGATCCTGCAATTAGCATTCACGGGTCACATTCGCCGCGATTCCCGCATAATTATCACCCTGATTATTGGAACGCAGCTAAGTAGCAGCCGGGAATTATCACTCGGCGAGCGGAGCGCCGCGGAACTCGACGCTGGTTTCAATCCCTCGCTACCGACATTCCCGCGCGGCCTGGCCCCGAGTAACTTTCTTAATTACTGAGATTAACTTAATGGTATCGGGGCAACGATTATCGCTCGCGAGCCTCGCAATTGCCGGCCAGATATAAATACACGCTGCGCCCCGGCATCACGAATTTTGATGGAAACCTTTTTTCAGAAACCTGCACGCCGGGAAGTTCTCGTTCCGAATCGTTAGCGGAGCTGTCAATGCCTCCGAGTAAATGTTTCCCTGGAATCTCTGCCGGCTTCTGAGGTCCCGCTGGCAATTTTGACAGCGCGTTTCACTCCGAAATCGCCGATCCAAGGATTTTATTTCTTAATACGATATGCGACAGATTTTTCTGCGACTTGTAAATGCGGATTCTATGCGCTTAGGACAAATTTGAGCTATTGAATTATAAAACTGTGATTTACCTACTTGTTAAAATTATCGAGAATTGCCTGTCCAGCTTGCTTTTTATTTGTTTGATAACTATTCTTCCCAGCAGCGAGGGAAACGTTCCAAATATCCGTATTCGCAATGTGTCATTTTATACACTTGGGATAAATTTGTGCAATTGAATTAGATAACTGACATTCGTCCACCTATTAAAATTATTTTAAAAGGAAGTACAGGTTTCTAATTAACTTTCAGAATTTTTGTTTTGTACGAACATCTGTCTAGGCTGCGTTTTAATTCGTTTGATGATGTTCACTTTTTCCAGCAGCGAGGCAAACGTTTTTAATATGTGGATGCGAGAATTTTACAAGCTCGAGCGAACATGACGTAATTAAAGGAATACGGACGGAATCTAGCACATGGACGTCATTTTGCGTTAATGTTAGTTTAGGACGTGCGGCACTGGCCATGTCAAGATGTTTGGCTGAGTGAAAAGGCATTGGAATGCGACGACGAATGTTAATGAGACTTTAATTCCGTGAGACTTTCTAGCGTTTTTGTTATTCATAATACATTATTCTGACGCGTGACACTGGCGATCAATTTTGCAACTGTGATTTTGCCGTGACGAATTTCGAAAGAACAATCGTCTTTTACTTCGCCTGTCAAGAATTAATGATTCTAACTTGACTTAATGGATTCCTATTTACTTCTAGAGACTCGGACACTAGATTATTCTACCTTTGGTGTTAGACTCATCGATGCGTAAGAACAAGTTGAAAAATATTTTTTATTTTATTGACCGCATTTATTGCAAAGAAGAATATACCAGACGTATCATACGATTATGAACAATTTTAGTACACTTCGTAAATCTCCGACTTTGCCTAACCGGATTATTACCCCGACATTTTCATCACCTTTCTATACGCAATTAAAAAGTCATGATAACAGAACCTAAAAATTTGATAAACACTTCCCCGCTACCTGGGACATCGTGAATTCGCAAACCGAATGTTCGTTGTGCAAGACACTTTACGTAGGACACGTCGACTATCCCGAGCGAGTTGCGAACTAATCGAGGTGCTAACGACTCTAATCAATGAGCGAACCGCGAATCGTCGACGTCGAAAATAATTCGAGCCAGCGTATGGAAAGCTGCGGTAGGTACTCACCTAAGGAGATCGGCGACTGATGTGCGTGGGACGTCGTCCTGACGTAGTTCGTAGCGCCCGCAATTGTACACGTAGCACGTTGCCACCTGCTCGATCGAACCGAGTCTCGTTCTTCGTGCCAGCGAGTCCGTCGATCCCGTTCTCGATCTTATCACAGACCGCCTTCGATCGGGTTCCCAGTCTTTTTCACTTGTCACCGATAACAGCGTACCAACGGCAGCGGACAACAACAGCGAGTAGTCCCGATGGCGGGCCGACGTCGACGGACAAACGATTCACAAATACATCGACCGCCGGTGACATCAGCCTACTTAATTACGCCGGTTAATTGCGAGTAATTAGGAGCGATTAACAAGCAAACAGTTGATTGCTCGGTGCCTGGCGAAAACGGCTCGATACCTCGATTACCCGGAAGGGACGCGAAGGAAACACGATCTCCGACGATTTCGAATCTATCGCCGATCGGGAGTGAGAGAGAGAGAGCGAGTCGGAGGCGGAGATCGAGATCTCGCGCGCAACACAATGATGTCCGTGTGACGACCGCTCGTTCACCTTCCGAGCGAGACGAAGCGAGTCGTGAACGAGAGAGACGGATGAAAACGAGGTTCCTTTAATGCGATTTTAATTATTCTATTTGTCCGCGGTGCGCGCACAGGCCGCTGGTTATCGTGTGCAATTCCGCGTCGGGGAACACACAGGAGTCACGCGCGTGTGGTAATTACCAGCGGCGATAATTAGGAGTTTATTAGAGTCCTTGTGTCATCACTCGCGCGAGTCGTCGTAGCTGGAACCGTTCGCCTGTTCTTCGCCGCAACGGCTTCTCTCTATCTCTTGCTCTCTCTCACTTGATCAATCTCCCGCGGAACGTCTACGTTTATTGCGGCGTGCAATTAACTCCGCACCACCTGTCCCGCGCACCTGCCGCGTTTAACGCCTCCCGCACGTGGCCCTCGCGGCGATATATTTTCGACAGTCGCCGGGCGAGCACGTGAACCTCGTGAACCCGCTCGGAGTCGGCCTCAAAGACACCGTAGATCACGCACAAAACGTCCAGGTAGACGCACAGAGTCACCGAGGTATCAGAGTCACCGGACACACGGTAGTCAATGGTCGCGGTGATCGGACAATTTCCACTCCGCGCCGGCGACCCGGTCCATCGGATCGCCTGGTTCGTACGAGAGCAACGACGTCGGCGTCGAAGACGAAGACAGTTCGCAGGGATGGGACCCCGAAGTGTGACGCGTGGAGTCTGCTCTGTGGTCCACGTGCCGAGTGAACCGGCGCGGCGCACGCACCTCTACGCTCTGATTCCCTGATCACTCTCGAATCACACACTCGCCGATCACTCGGCCTATTCACAAACTCCTTCAGATACTTCCAGGCGTCTTCTGCTCCCTGAGTCCGGCGATTTCTCCCCAGAAGACGACCACTTCCGCCGGGTGAAACGGGCGTAAACCCGCCGCAGGCTGCTCCCCAGAGGTACCGGAGCGGACACAGCCCTCGATCAGCTACCCGACGACGACGATCGATACTCCACTGGCCTTTCACCGATCGACAGGGGTATCCCGTGGCCTCGTGTCGCTGGCAGCGTGGTGTGCACGTTGCGCGGTCTCGACTCGGCGCGAAAACTTGGACCTGAATCCTGACGGTCCGCAGTCTGGCTGCGTAGTGGCTCCGCTGTACAGCCAAGGGAAGGCAACCCGCCGTGGCTTCTCTCCCGCCTAGCCGCCAGCCAATGCTCGTCCCGAGCGGTGGGGGTAAAATGGGCGGGCCGGTGGGCGGCACCCATGCGCGGAGGTGGTCCGCGAGTTACTCGCGAGATCCCGTTGTTATGATTGTTATGAGTGTCCGAGCTGCCTCCTGCGAGCTGCTTTGGGGGTGGAACGCGCGCGAGAGGCACCCGCGCGCCTCCGTCCCCCTTTTTCCATCCTGGACACCTCTCCCTCTCCCTCTCTCTCTCTCTCCCGCTCTCTCTCGTGCTCTCTCTCTCTCTCTCTCTCTTGTTCTCTCTCTCTCCCTCGCTCCCTGTAATATAACCACCACGAGCTCGAACGAGCTCGTAACCGTGATGCAAATCAGCCCGACGGGGCTGAAGAGTACTTCGCCGGGGATGCCCGGGAGGAGCGATTGGCGCGAAGGACCGATTTCGCGGCTTCCGTTCTGGTCTTCCGAAGGAAGGACACGCCGGACCCGCTCTCGCCCTCGGCCAGCCTCGGCCACCCTACTCCCGATGTGATTTTAAGGGCTGATCGCGACCAAGATCCGTCCAGGCCTCCGTTCCCTTGCCCACGAATCGGTAAGTAGGGGGGACACGCGAAACTCTCCGGAAACAGCAGCCGCCACCTTTCCACCGATTTTTCTTCGGCTCCCCTCGAATGGGTAATTGCCTATCGGCTGATTTAATTAGTGGTTCTTCGACGGAGATGAAGTGCGAGCCAACGACCACCGCAAATGGAATATTTCGGGGTTATTTGGATTCCGAGTGGAGCCAGGATCATTCTTATGCTGTTAGGGGACACTAGTGACCACTCGACGACTCCCTGACGAACGCTGTGTTACCCGGACAATGAATAATCTGGTTTTAACAGCGAGATAGCTAGTTTCCGCGACACCGTGCCCTTTTTCATATTCGATGCATCCAACTGGTCTCCGATGGATTGTATTCGAGTTTGGTACTTGGTTCGTCGAGAGTTAAACACTTTCGCGGTTATTGTCGACGTTTCTGCAACATTTCCTGTCGGAGCCAGGTGTCGATTAGGTCTGGCGTCGGTTTCTACTTTCGAAACCGCATTTTCACGGAACTAGGCTTTCTTTCTTTGATAGTTCACATCTTGATCCTAGGTTGTTGTTCGATAGATAAAATCGCAAGACGGAGGCTTAATTACTTAATTTTAGGAAATTAAATAAAATAAATTGTTATTACATTGAGAACGACAAAAAGTCTGTAAGATGTACCTTCATCTTTCTTTTAAAAAATTCTGAGCTTCATTCAGCAATTTTTCGAAACAAACATCGGTAATAGTACAGTTATGAAAAATGGTCCGTCGTCTGATAGTTAAAATAATTCGAGTCTTGCGGAAATATTGCAGTTGTTCTTCCATGCTTATTGTTTCGAGAAAATTTGATTTCGGCATTTCTTTTCTTGAAGAAACTGATCGTGGCGAAACGTCCTTCATCGTCGTTCTAGTTAGATCAATGCCGCGTTTCGTAGAAAATCAAGATATTCATAATGGTATTTATTACAAATTTAGCCTTATCATTGTTTAACATTTAGTGTCTGATCAAGTTTGTTTCCGAAAAAATTAAAACTATGTTCAAAACTAAGTTAAAACTATGTGAAAATTTGTGCTCATAACTCTTGCCAAACGCCTAATTTCATCTCAAATTCTCCGCTCGTTTCAAAAGAAACAAGAAATGACCAAAAACGATTCGTTGTAAACTGAACTCAAAGTACTATTTCTATTTTACTGATAGAAATCACGACGAAACTTCCAAATCAAGTTGTCTGTCCCGCGATTGGAGGAAACGAAACAAATACCACGTTCCAGAAATCTGGTGTCAAATTTCCTGTTGATACACGAAGAATAATGCAGCAACTTCCGAACAAAGAATCGAACGAGAGGTTTACCTTTATGGAAATCCTGGAGGCACGAGTTCCCCGATGCGAGTCGCCAAAAAAGAGCAACACCTGCGTACAAGGGGAAGATTAATTACCAGCAGTGTGCGTACCATAAATGAGCATCGATATCCCATCGTACTGGAACATCTTCCTCGCAATCAACGGCGTCTCGATCACGCGGCCATCGATCCCAAATTATCGCGTTAATTCGCGTTCCTTAAGTATGTATATACGTATAATATATCCTATCAATTGCAAGTCACAGATGCACTCCAATTACCTGCGCGGCCGGTCAGTCCGGTAGGGCCTACGGTCATTAATTTTGATAAATCGTTCGTACACAGAAGTCGGAGTTCGTCGACGTTGATCCACTGTCTCATTTATCTTCGGGAGAGGGGGACGCGATGAACCCCCGGCTGGTAATTGCGACGCTGCGTGCCGATAGCGCGCCATTTTCGTTTCGTTCTGACACGGGGCTCGATCGGGACGCGACGACGATCTTTCGTTACCTTCCAGCAACATTGTGCCACAGATTCGACCTAATCAGACTTCGCAAAACCTTTGTTGTCATTTCGAAGCGCGTGTCGCTAAATAATCGAATTCGTGCGTTGTTACTTTTGCGAAAGAAAAGTTTTTAATATCCCTGATTTGTGGGATGGGTCAGTCGGCAATAATAATAATCATAATAATAATAATAATAACTTTAATTATTGCTAAGATGTCAATGTCCACGTACGACCTTCGTGCCGATTGTTCATCGCTATCTGAGTGTGTTAGAATCATAGTGGCGTCAGTGACGTTTTCGAAAATTATCTACACACAGGAAAATGTCTAGAAGACAAGTGAAATAACTTAGCCCTACATTATCTTAACAATACATTTTTAAACGATACACACGTCAATAGCACTCCTTGTTTCTTTCAAATGTGACTTACTATGATTCTGACCCACTCATTAGCTATTAACGTAAGGGTAGTTTTCGAGATGCATTATTCCAAAGTCGGAGCTGCTTCTCCGTAACGAGAACAATCATATAAAGTATATATTATCGCCAAATGAATACAGGAAGAAACTTTGTATAATTGAACAGGTATGTAACGTGCGAGGGTCGGTTGATATGTAAGTTACACGGTTGCGCATACAGCTACTACTTTCTAACATACACTTTGGGGCTCTGCAAATAGGCTTCATAACCGGGAATCAATTTACAAATGGCAGCTGCAACGAAATGATTATTGACGAAATTATTCTTCGCTGTCATTTTTCAATGCTGCGCAACATTTCATGATTGCTTGGCAATTTGTACAATCATGCGCGACGTGTTCTTTGCGAATTCCCTTTGCCAAGAATACTGTGTGTTCTACGGGAAATGTTACAGAGGAGGAGCTCCGAATTTGTATGCATTTCTTATTCGATTCCAATTGAAACTTACACACTTGTGCAACGCTACTGGTTTCTACATGGTCGCCAGAGGAACTTACTTATTGACTAATTCTCCTCGTGGAACGTAATTCGTGTCCTGCGTTTGTCACTCTGCTGCTTCTAATTAATTAGGACATATCCTAAAGCTGTAGTTACAGCAGATGCGTTTGTTGACGATCTAGCTTTCCGACAAACACATCCGAATAATTGGGTAAATGGACTATTATCCGAACGACACATGTGTCTGATACTTAAAAAATCGCGCAAATACATGGGAAAGACGAACCGAATGTTCGAGTTGACATTCTGAAACTTGACCGATCAACTTAACAATTTCATTCTTTCGTTTATTGAACATTTAAATTGAACTTCTAAGCTTCTTGATTTTATTAACATTATTCGCTTGTTTCTTTCTTCCACTTAGGAATGAAACTGTCGAAAATGCAGTATGTAAGTTATATATGTTGTTAATACTATCTACTCAATAAATAAATAAATAAATTAAATATGTAATCAGACATATAATAAATATATTATATTTTATTGTGCTAGAAAATATATCCATCTTTTATTTATCCTAATCATTTTTAAACGTAGAACAGATATTTGAGGTTTTCGAATCTCATAGAAAACTACCCCACGAAGCCACTTACGTAATTGTGAACAGTAAACGTCTTCGAGGGTTAATGCTTGTAGTGTTACTGGTTCTAACGAATTTCAAATAACGTAACAGTTTTCACGGTTTCGTATTTGCAAAATGCATTTGTTAGCAACGATCAACGAACAGTCTTTTCACTGTATTGGAACAAATATTCATCGTAGCGGTCGTTTCTTGCGTTCGACCAGTTCGGTATTCGACCCGTAAATTCGCCAGAAACCGCGTCCCAAGACGACCGAAACCGCCGCATGGAGGCCAGGTGTAGGGACAGTGACGATTTTTAATTTTTTTCGGAACAATGGAGGTGTAAACGCGGTAGCGATAGGGTGTACCGCGCCGCGTTCAAATCGAGAACGAACAATTTCATCGGGGGAACGTTATCGAAAATGCGAACCGAATCGGTTCCGTCCTCCCTTTCCTGCGGCTTTCACGAAATAACGTGCGGTTTGAGTTTTCGTGGGGTGGGCGGTCGTGTCGGGAAGAAATCCACCGCAATACATATTAAAATGCGTCAATCTGCCCGACGAATCTGGTGTGTGCCGGCCGCGATGTAAATTTCTTCTGAAATGTTTTCGCGGAGTGGTCGCGTCAACTACTCGAATATATTAGCCGCGTTTTTTGCATCTTATATGGAACCTAGCGACCGACGCCGGTACTTAAAGCTAAATATTTCCGCCGCTCGCGGGAGTGTGAATTTGAAAGAGAATTTTTAATCCCCCGTAACGCCATGCACATTAATATCTGTACATCTGCATATTCGCATTTCGAAACCCCGCGAAACTTACTCGTGTAAATCGCCGTGTTGTGGGAAATTACTTTTCTTCCGAACGAAACACGTTTGAAACAATGCTTCTTCTAAAACTTCGACGAAAGATTTAATTGTTCGTTACGTCGTACAGATTCATGTTTTTGCATGTTGGTATCCTTAACAACGAACTTTACAATGTAAATCACGATACCGTGGAAAATTGTTTTTCTTCTGCATGAAATGTTTCTAACGATTATGCTTCTTTTAATACTTGAATTGCGAGTTTGGCGGATACATTAACAGGATCCATGGATCTGGATAAAGTGCCATAGAAATACGCTTTAAAAAATAGAAAACTGTCTCAATTGTGTTAAACGTTTAATATACGTGCGATTAACTCGACTTGCTTTCTAAAATTGATGAGCCATTTTGTAACAATTGTAACACTGAACTCTCATGTAAGCACCTTCTAATCGGCTTTGTCCATCAGAAAGAGAGTAAAAATGTCCAATACCATAAAAGAATGCTTGGACAGCTACAGATGCAAGAAAAATGATGTCTTATTTAGGAGAAACCAAATTACGTAACAAAACTGTATAGCAACTTAAGGAGCCTAAATGAAGTCGATAATTTTGAAGCCAGACTGTTCGATGTAGATAATTTAATAAAGACAATATTATATATATATATATATTACATCCACGTGTAACCCTACAGATTGTCAGCTCACGAATGGTCGCTAATTTCTATTAAGCAGATGCGACAGTAAATAAATAATTAAAAGAAATTTACTATACGTACGATTACAATCTGACGTCCGAGTATTTAACTGTGGTACGCGTGAGAAAATTGAATTATTCTTGCACGATGAATTTCGCGGGATAAAGGTTCTCGTGTTTGGAAGGCCTGCACACCATCTTGCGTAAAAATATTCGCAAACACCGTGTGTAACTGCGTGTTCCGTAGCTTCGCAGGCAACGTTTATTAAGTCGAAATTTTACCCCTTTCGAGCCACCCTCGTCTGCACCACTATTGCTGTCCGCACCCTCGCCTCGGTGTTTTAATGTTCTCCCCTCAATTTCTCCAACATCGACCTCGACAATATTCTGTCGTGATTCGGCTCTTCAAGGTGTGTCCTCCGTTACTGATATATTCAGTTTGCTTGGAACAATCAGCGAAAAATTTACGCGCGCCTAATCATTTGATAGTTCTTCGAGAAATCATTACTTATCGACGAGCCGACGTTGCACTGCATGGAAACCAACCTACCGATTCGGCTACCCCTAATGGTTCAACCCTTAGGGTGCGCTTTGTGTCGGGAATATGTTCAGGTTGGCTGAAACAGTTGCCGGAGAACTTGTTTCCGTGAAATTCTGCACAATATTTTATAAACAACGCTACTTATCGGTGAGGGTCCTCTCGAAGTGTCAATAAAACGTCGAATTGACGTGCGTCATCAATAGAGGTTAAATACAACTCTAGATTTTAGTTATATATAATAATGAATCGAATTTTATAGTGTTCCCTCGAGGAATTGGGTTTAGGAGCGATGCACAAATGTTGGACGTTGCTCCGGCCATTTTGTTTCACATTTTTGTTCCACCAACTGTATTTTATTCACAATTTAATATTTGAATTGGAATTACAAAGCGATGAAGAAGGAATGAATATTTTTTAGTATTTGAAACTGGAATTGATAGATTTTCATAAAAAACGCAAATAATCATTAATTGTAAATCTTCGTTAATCGAGATAAGCAGTTTTCATGAGTTCTAAATGAGGAGGAATTTTATATTTCAAGAAAAGTGACGAAAAAGTACTGAAACAGTAATGAGGGACAGAGTGAGCAGCTATTTTGTATTTAACGGAAGTTAGAATAATTGAAAAATGTTCATTTTGTCTTATTATTCCTCGAATACAGCTGATTATTGTCCTCGTGTTAAGGAACTTAAGCGAAACTTTGCTTCGCGAAGTTCCACCTAGAATATATTGATTATTGAATATCTAGCCAGTCTGTGACGGACAGTTTCTAAACAAAATGGCGGTCATCGCGTTGCCGCCGTTTACAGGAATCTCTCGTCGGTGAACCTACGAGCATTGTAAAAGTACAATATTTATTTATCATTATTCACGCATCAGCTACGTGAAATATATTGTAGACACAAAGAATGCTCGCGAAATATTATGCGAAATAGACTATTGCAACAAAATTTACAAGTTCGATAAAAATAAGTAGGGAAGAAAATCATTTGCCTCACTTTTATTATTTCAGTAACATTAACATTAAACCTGCCAAATAATGTCTCTCAATCTTCGTCTTCCAAGCCTGAATCAAACAGCATCATTAAATGAAACTTATAACAATAAGGTACAAAGAATATCGTCTTTATTCTATAAAACCAACATTTATTATCTCAGTAAAACTTGTCAAATTTCTTTGTATAACCATCCATCAAGTTTAATAAACAATTTCAGCATATAAACTGAACTCCTATCGAAACAATGAGAAACACAGAAAACTGTGTTCTTCATTTTTATTATTATGCTACAAAATAAGCATTCTTACTACAAGAAAACTTGTTAAACAAATTTGTTGTACTTGTAAGTTTATTAAACCTGTATTAAAACAATAAGAAACAGAAAATCATCTTTCTTCATTCTTAGGACTTCTACAAAATTTAAATTCATACTTCAATAAAACCTGACATATTTCGTTGTACATCCATCCATCGAGTCGAAGCCTAAATAAACAAGTACAGTATATAAATTAATAAGAAACAATAAGAAACACAGAAAGTCATCTTCTTCATTTTTAATATTCCCACAAAATTATCATTTTCACTTGAATATAATCTGTCAAAAACATTTCATTCTAAATTCATACATCGACTAGAATTCGTTTGACCAAGTCGAAGTCTAATAAACATATTCAGCAAACAAACTAAACTTGTATTAAAACAATAAGAAACAAAAAACCATCTTACCTGATCGTTTCTATAAAGTTACCATTCACGAGCACCAAACAGAAAACCGTCTCCACATTTTCCAAAAACAACCATTCGCACCTCGCAACCCCAGTATTCCAAACTCCCTCATATCCTCCCCGACCAAGTCAAAGTCTAGCAAACATCGGCAGCTCTGAACGTCCCGTCGCAACAAACCTGCCATCGCGTCGCGGCGACCAGAGCGGACCAAACAAAAATCCATTCACCGCCTCCATTCATCCGTTCAACAAGAAACCGTGGAGTGCGATACGGTAACCCAATTCCGGGGATCGTGGACAATAATCAAAGACCACCCCCGTTCACCTGTTACGGTCCCGGAGCGAGTGCCGTTGCCGGCGTCGACGCCCGGCGAAAGAAAAGAAGTAGTATCCTTTCGGCGGAATCCACGAGGAAATGAATGAATCCGGCTGTCCTTCTTGCACCCGAGGGTCCACGTGCTTTTCACATATAACTCACCCCCGGCTGGAGGCAGGACGTGTAGCCAGCTGGTGGTTGAAGTTGTAGGAGTCGGCAGGATGTGGGTCTCTACTCTCTCTCCTGTGTTCCTTCCGTCCCTCTTCAGCTCCGGTCTCTCGGTTGCACGCGCCGGACCGTCGGAGCCTCTCTCCTCCTTGCTCTCCCGACTCTCCTCTCTTTCTCGCCGTCACTTTCGTCCCTCACAGTCTTTCCCTCTCTCCTGCCGCCGCGCCACTACGCCCCGCACGCCGGCACATGCCGACTGAACCCTCCGCCATCGGGGGTGCTCCGTCTTTCACCCCCGTCCCACCGGATCGATTAAAACTACAAAGTGTTGCCTCTCCATCCGTTGGTACGCTCATTCGTGGTCGACTACATTGCTCCGGCACTCTCCTGGCGGCACTGGGTTACCAACTCTTTCCCGACGACCTCTCTTGCCGTCCTCTTCCGTCCTGTTCCACTCGTCGACTTCCTACGCCTCTACCTGCCTTTCACCTTCTTCGTTTTCTTTCTCATTCTTCTCTTTCTCTCCACCTCTCTTTCTCTTCATCTCTCTTTCTCTGTCTCGCTGTTCCTGTTTCTTTCGCTCCTGCTGTCTTCTTTTTACCTTCCCCCAATCTTGCTTGTCTTTTTCCACGAGTTCGTCCTTTTTTTTCACCCCCGGCTCCTCTTTTATCGGGGGATCTCCGCATTCATGGACGTCCGCTCCGGTTTCTGATAATCTCCGCGTAGATGCTCGTAGTCGACAGAGAACGTTTTCATTTTGCCCCAGAGATCCGCCGAGGTGGTTTTATTGGTGATCTGATAAGGTGATTCTGCTAATGATTCTGCATTTATCTGCGCACTTTATTCGGGATTCAGCTTGGTTTACGCGGTTACTGAAGACCTACGTCGCGCGTGATAGGTCAGGGTTAGACTGCGGATCTTCGTGCAAAATGAAAACTGTCTGCATTTATGACAAGACACAGCATGTATATACAGATTCATTGTTCTTATTAGTAATTTTCATGATCTGATAGGAATGTAAAAGTGTTTGTAAATTCTTTAAATGTTTTCTCTGTTTTGTAATTGGAATATTCATTGTTCGCATAAATGCATAAAATCCGCAGTCTAGACGTGATAGTTTACCGCAGAATATTAAGCATGTTTTTTTTAAATATATAACTGTGTATGTCTCGGATCATTTATAATTTTATTCATCAATCTTTTCAATAGATTTTGTATGATATTCCTTCTCTAAATTTTAATAATATTGTTGCACTATTTGCAATTTTTCAGAGTGATTAAAAGGAACAATTTACTTAGAATCGTCTTGGAAACAGTTTTATCTCGCATAAAAATCTGTGGTCTAAGAATAAATCATGCTATTTCTTTAGTAATTATTGCAGATTAATGGACTGCACGTTCTTCTGCAGGATACCAATTGTATCTGCATCAATTGCAACACGCATACATTAAATAGAGATTAACTTCTCGAATGAATGAATTAATCCTTCAGCGCATCAAATTCAGACTTCGATTCTCCTACTCTGCAACTCCTACTGACTCATCCGTTCAGGATGCGTCCTCCATTAGGTATACAAATATTCAGTTTGCTTGGAATAATTGCTGGAGAACCTGCTTGCATACAATAGTATGCATTTTGCTAAAAACTATAGACTGCAATGCATTCATGAGTAAAGTAACCAAGCAGATGACGTGGAGCAAAATAGAAACATCAG
>CM052165.1:2351657-2375659 GCA_028455555.1 Augochlorella aurata
ATTAATGCACTTCACTTAAATATAATTCATTTAATTATAAGTTCAAACAGTCTCAAACCCTAATATACATTAGACAAGTAATTTTCTAATCAATTTCAATTATTTCCTATAAAAGAGTCTTCACAATTTCAACAGTCTTAACCAATTAGCTGTTACACTCTCTTCAAAAAGTGTATAAGTTACTATAATTATACTATATATGAATGATTTTCATCATATTTTGTTTGATTCAACACTTTTATAAAATATATAATTCAGCAAAGAATATCGAAGCATACATCCTTGTTACCCAGCCAGCTGTTTTTGGCGACGAGTGTACTCGTCAATCACCGGTTAAAATAAGAAAACGTAAAACCGGCGAAAATGACCGGCATGATAGCTTTGATGTCAAGCACAAAAGATCTTAGGAATTTATTAGCGACAAACAAGTGTTAATCCTAGTTGTAAAAGCGATCATAGCTCAAGGACTAGTAGACAATAATTCTAATGTAGCAATTCTGTTCTCTGCGTTAGCATTCGAATGGATGAAAGCAACACAGCGTTAAGTGAAAAATTGAAACAGCTTCGGAGGTCACCAGATATATCGGAGGGAGCAGCGCGAGCCGAAGCGGCCGGTGAATTGAGATATACTGTTTTATAGGGAATCATCTGAATGCGGAGGGGCTGTTTTATGAAGTTACCACGGCGCGGCGAGCCGGTTGCTCTCGAAGTGGTTACTTTGAGTCGCAGGTATCTCCTGGTTTATCGGTTCTGTTGCCGGTCCCGAGACCAAGACCGAGACCGAGCACCGGGAGTAAGCTATTACTGAAATTACTGACGATCAGACGCTCGCAAATCAAAATTCGCTGTTTCCACGCTCGGTCCGAGGGGATGCCCTCTCGCGCCCGACTCTGCATTGTTACGATTTATTGCCGACTAAACGCCGCGATTCCGCAAAAGAAACGAGACGGGGCCCGGCGCGGCGCCCCTTTTGCTCGCGACTCAAGGGCGACCATTAGCGTGGCTTCAGCAAGGCAAACAAGTGCGAAGGTAATCGGAGAAAGGAATGATAATTAGCGCTCACCGCCACTCGGCAAATCGGTGCTCCTCTCCGCTGCGAATACTTTGTACGCGGACCGGGAACACTGAGGAGACATTTCTCATCCTATTGCTGCGGATGCATGCCGACTGCTTCGTGACTTCTCTTGGATTTAGATTCCTTTGCTACATCCGGAATGCTACCGAAATTGCTCTTGACGAAATATATGCCGGGAATTTTATATTGTCTCGGATCAATAGCCTGTTCCACGATTTTGTTCTACTACCCCTGGCAAAAAGTATCCGAACTCCTTTCCCCTAGAAAAGCTAGTTTATTGTATAATGACTGAGCGAGTTTATTATATAATGACTGAGCTAGTTTATTGTATAATGACTGAAATATTTTCTCTTATTTTAACTATTACTTGGAATATTAATATTACTATTAATTTTGATTTGATTTGATAGAAGTAACAAGATTATATTAATTTAAACAGTGCACGATTTTTGGTGTAATATGTGTATAAATAAATAACTGTATTCAATCTTTATATTTCTCGATCTTTATATTTCCAATAATTGTAACACAGAAAGATCGAAAGCAGTCATTTTGACCCATCTGGTAGTTCCAGTGTTGAAAAGTGTATTTAATAGGTACATATTTTATAATTATTAGAAGAACTCCAGTAGTAAAGATGTTACTACACAAAGTTTATTTGGGACACGAAATGCGAAGATTGTGCAACATTAATAAATACAATATTAATAAATGCAAATAATGCAATATTAATAAATACAACGACATGATTTTCTTTCTAAAAATTATTATAACAACATCCAAATTTTATTTGACAAAACAGATGTAAAATGTTTTAGAATATACATGTTAATCAATCATGTTATTGATTATACAATGTTGTACGAAATAATGCTTCTGTTAAACATTAAATACGAAAGTGCTATGAGATTAATTAATATAAATTACGCAGGAGCGGTATTAACACCTTTTCTAAAACTTAATTTTTTAAAAACCTCGTTACATATTTATTGCCAAAATCTTATTGCTAGTTTCGATAATACTAAATGTTTTTTAAAAGAAGAACTTTTTGAGACTCCACTGATTTTTCCCCGTTTGACGTGCGAGTAAACCACGTAGCCCTCACAAAATGTGTTAACATGAATTGTGCTCTGCATTTAATATGCAGCAACATTTCAGCAATCCCCGAGAAACAGTATAAATTTAAAATACGATTTAATGTTTCACAGGAATCGGATCCGTTGCCGACGTTATACGATTCCGAGCGCAGCACGAAAACGTCGTAATTTTGCCTTCAGCTCAGTTTTACCCGATACATTTGCCCTGCGAAGATTGGGGTCCGGGCGAAGCAAAGCGGCTGACCTAATTTACATACATATAAAGCGCATTCGATGTGTTTTAGGGGCCGTAAATCGACGCAGCTACGCGAATCGTTAAACCCTTCCTTGCCGCAACACCCCAACAATGCGTGTAGAACAGTTCCATGGACGTGTATGGATGGATATAACGCACGCGCGAATACATATTCAGATACTTCGTCTTCTTCTGGCCGTTAGCTGCCCTTTCGCACGGTTACATTGCACTATAACCTGTGCCTACTGTACACCTTACACGGGTGTGCGCAAACTTTGTTACAACGATCGCGAAAAACGTTTACAATCTTGCTTCGGAAAACGTTTCACCCATTTTCTCGACTGTATCTACAGAAACTAACAACGGTCGCGAGAGACAACCAATGTCTCACATACAACTTCATTTTTTTCGACTTACAATCCTCGAGGAACGTTTCGCCAATTTTCTCGACTGTGTTTGCACAAACTTACACTGACTGCAAGTAATAACCACTTCAAAATTCGCGGTTTTCAATAATAAGTGTTTTAGCTTTTTAATAAAAAATGTTTTATCTTGTCTTGAAAAGCGCTCCACTATCTCCCTCAATTATACGTCAAAAACTTTTTATCATCTTTTTTAAATAGCCTGAATAGATGATTTTTAGTCATATTTTAATTATTTTTTGTACTTAGGGCAAACTTTTCGGTCGAAAGTAATTCATACCTACCACGATTTACCGGGTAAATTAAAACGATTTGATCTAGCTTTGTAACTATTCTATGATTTCAATATTTAAAGCACCCTATTTATAGCTTGTGATACTTGCTCCCTCAAAATATGAAGTTGCGATTGAAACAGAATTTGTTGATTTAACACTAGTTTTACGAAGCACTAAAAGCAGCTGTTTTATACAAGTCTATAAAAGTAACAATTAGACATTTATTCTGATTTCTAACGAATGTTATTATAGTATTTGCCGCAATACATATATCGAATAACTAACTTCTAAATCTATCATTACAATCTGAGTAATCGTAAATTAAAAAAATCTTTTGCGCGATAATTTGTCAGCAACATTTGAAAGAGAAAAATGTGTCCCTAAAAATGACACAATAGTCCAGAGGTCATATGAGGTCACCGATACAAAACAATGTCAAATAATCATTTCCAGACACCTCCTAATTCCTGGTCCAAACACGAAAAGAACACGAATGGCGCGGCACTTGTACACGAAGGTCCCCTCAGCGAATTAAACCGAGTCGGCGTGGCCTGACAGAGCCAAAAAGAAAGATTCGGTATAAGAATGCCCAGTGGCAACACAGGCTGCTCGTGATGCCGGCTAGCGTAACGACAATGAAGCAAAGAGAAGAGTGTTCCTCCTCCTCGGGCCCATAAAACGTCGGTCGTGGCAGAAGCGTCGAAAAAAGTCACCGAGTCCGTCCGTCCGCCGAAATTCTCTCCCCCCGCCGCGATTTGCTCTCTGTAGTCGGCGCGCAATCGCGATTTTTCTAATTACAGGTAATTAATTTTTACGAGTGCCCCGTAAAGCATAGCAGACAGGTGTTTCCCGAGGGCTGAGGCGGAGGAGAGAGAGATGGAGAGAGAAAGAGAATGTGAGAGAGAGAGAGAGAGAGAGAGAGAGAGAGAGAAGCAGAGGGAGTGAGGCTTTCTTTGGCGGGCAGAGAAGCTGGTGGACGCCGTGGCGACCTGTTTTGGTAGTGGTAACAACGATTGTGGCGTCGGTGTGCCGGTGGTGGTGCCGATAAAGTTAAAGCCACTGGCGAACGATGCAGGGGCCGCGTAATGACAACGCAGCGCGTCGTAAACGCGTTTATGTCCAGAGTTGCATTATAGTAATATCTACCAGCACCCAGCGGATGTTCACTGCCTGCCTCCTCGACGTTACCATGGCCTAACCCGTTCCGCTAGCGGCCCTTGTTTTCTTTCCCCCGTAACGTCTACTTCTGGCCATCATTCTGTCACTCGCGAGCCTTCCTCTTCCGCGCCAGGTGAAACCTCGCCGGATTCCTCACCTTTCCACCCTAAATATCAGCCACGACGTCTACCCGACTGTATTTCAAAGTTCTAAGCAGTGGCTCTCGGCGATGGCAACCGGCACGGCGCGTAGGCGGTCCTCGCTTTCGTTCGACGAACACGTACCACTGTCCGGACACTTTACTGCGGGAATGATGTGCATTAGCTCCAAAGACCGCGAAATTTATTGTTCGGCTTTTAGGACGTACATACGTAACTAGGGAATCGCGACTGGTATGTTTCTTGCATGTACAGCGTGTTCCGAAAATATTGGGAGTCCTTCGTGATAACATGATTTCTGAGCTGATTCGAAAGAACTTCTTCCCTTGCGGAAATGTTCGTTGTGGCTCCGTTAATTTTATTAGCGAAAAACGCGGACCAATCTGAAGCAAAGGCGAATTATCTACACGACGTCGCTGTGAATATAATGTATATATAAGCCACGTCAGTATGATATATTTTGAAAAACACAGCGACGTGTTACCAACGACGAAGAAGTGCTAATCTGTGAACGAAATCGCAGCGCATTGGACTAAACAACCGAGAGTAAGTAAGATGACGAGATAGTGGGAATGTTCGAAGAAATCGGCTGCTGTGATCGCGAATCAGCCCCCAGAGATTTTGGGGTAGCAGAGGAAGTACGGAGAGGGAAGACCAGTGTAAAGGCAATGTAGCTACCGAAGAGACTGTCGAACGGGGTGGCAGAGGGGTGCGTGGAGCAACGACGACGAGATGGCAGAGTTGTAAAGTCCTGCGCGTGACACCGGGTTATGTTATGTTCTCCGGCGCTTGTGTTGGCGATCCCACGAACACCGGCCTCGTGGACACTGGTTTATACGCAGGTATACATGGTTAGGCGGCACGCGGTATTGCTCATACACTGCGTTTATGGCGCATAACCGGGCTGCTCGCTCGCACAGATTATTTTGGCTTGATCAATTTGATAACTCCGTACGGTTATGCCCGCCTTGCTGATTACGCCCACGCGACCGGGGCTCTCGAAGAGTTAGTCTTTATCGCGGACCCGTGACCCTTCCTCTGATCGACTACAGTTTCCCATCGATTACGCCAAAAGGGATTCAGAAATAACCCTTTGCACCGATGTACCCTGAAACTTGGCACACCACGTTCTATAACGATTTTTGCATTATCTTTTGTATTTAAAAATTTGTTAAAAGTGTAACTTAGACAAAAGTTCAAATTTCATATGCGTAAAATAGACAATGTTATATAAAATAAAAATACTGTAAATCGGAAAACTTATTTTAGATTAAATTTATTTTAACAAAATAGAAACATATATTTATTATTATTTATTTATTTTAAAGAAGGAAATATTAGCGTATAGAACAGATTTCTTGGAAATAAGATTAGAAGTCAATGCGTTTGTTAAATGATTTCAAGTGCAAAGGGTTAATACTTTATCGAACAAGACATTATCATTTTATTTCGTTTATTTTCTAATAATGCAATTTAACGTGTCTTCTGGTTTTTAAAATCGTGTCGGACAATTTTTATTTTGCATAAAGATCCTCTGATCAGGATTGAGGTCGGCGACGCCATTTTTTCGACGATAGTGATTCAGTGCGGTTCCTTCGAAACGTGTCAATGGATTTTGCACGTTTATTTATTGCTAACTGGTCCGGGAAATAAAAGGTAGGAAGCTAGTTTTGATCGATCCTCGGCGATGTATTTTATTTTCGTAAAACAGGATGCTGTGGGGAAAAAGATTCGGTTGCTTTGATTTTTGTCCGAACCGCGTTAAAAGAGATTCGGCTGTATTGATTTTTTTCTCAGCCGCGTTACAAAATATTCGGTCGTAATGATTTTTTTTCCTAAGCTGCGTTACAAAATATTCGGTTCTAATGATTTTTTTTTGTATGCTTCGTTACAAAATATTCGGCTGTATTGATTTTGTTCTCAGCCGCGTTGAAAAATATTTGCTTCGTAATGGCTTTTTTTCTGAGCTGTGTTAAAGAAGATTTAGTTACGTAGATTGCGTTTTGGTGCGCTCCGTATTCTTCAGAATGGCTAAGCAATGTCGCGAACGTGTGACGGCGAAGTATTAACAATCTATTAATCTATTACTGACCAGATATACGATGAATGTAAAAATGCAGTGGACCTCGTGCAGCGTCCTCTTATTTGCGGACGACGCGATGCTATGCCACGCTGGACAGGAATTATATTATTTTTAATTTATATCGATTTCGTTGCTATTGTATCAGCGTGATATGGAAAAGCAAATTAAGTTCGATAAATAGAGAGAATGTATAGACTTCAATCATTGAAAACGTAATCAGTCCACTATAACAGGATCTAATAACTTTGTAACCCTTTTCGGTCGTATTAAGTTTATATATAGGTATCTTGCTGATCGTTAATTTTTATCGAACAGTAATAATATGCAAGATTAAGTAAGAAAAACAAAATTTATTAACTCTTTTTCAAAATTTAGATATATGTAATACAATGTTCTATGTAAAAGTACAAAAAATAAACAGAATAAATAAATAGCTTTGATGGTTGAGAGTAGACATGCGACCGCAAAGGGTTAATTATCATCTAACAAGTACCAATTTTTCGAATAAAAATTGAGAAGATTGCGACAGAAATTATTAAACAGACGTATTAAACTATTGCGAATAATATAATAAGCTCGCACAAGTTGCGCAGAAGTCGCGCTAATTTTGCGAGCACGTCGTCCGCATCTGACGCCGCAGCTGAATGTTATTTGTCGCAAACCGTGACGTGTTGATATTTACGTAAATTTCCAATTTCATGTACCGTTTCACAATATATTTTATTTATTTAGAGGTTTATTCAAATTCGATTGAAATAAAAACTTCGGCGCGCATTACCCGAAACATGTGTCCCTGCGTGTACAATGAATTCGCGTTCGCAGTTAAATATTTAAAATCGCGCCGGTGGCGAGTCGCGAGCGCCCGATGAAAATCAACATTCATCGTCACTTACGATTGACGAGTAGTCGTCTCCGCGGATCGTTTTCGAATTAAACCGGCAGGTGTCCGTTTCAGAGGCCTTTTTTCCTGGGTGTCCGAGGATTCTGCACCTTGCACGACCTTAATGGAGTCATAACGAGCGAGTACGTCTTCCGGTGGCTCTTAGTCTGATCGATATCGACGCACTCGTCCCCCGAAACCATCCTACGAACAAAAAGTACCGGCTCTTTATGAACGTATAAATTCACCTGACGCGCGTTTTAATACAGATTCTTTCGCAAATTGATACTTAACTCCGTGATACTGCTTTTACCGTCGCCGTAAACAAGAATACCCGGGGCTCTTCAGAATAACCGGAGGAGATAGCCGTATGGGGGGAAACAACGTGGAACGTAATGTCTCGATTAATGAATTAACAAGCTTCATTACCGTTAACTATGTTACTTAAAATAATTAGAGCGATCGCAATCTTTTCGTTGCTCTCGCGGAAACACTCGCCCGTCCGAGTGTCCATCAATTCGCTGCTACGGGTAATCAGTAAAAGAGAAATTCTGCATTCAGGCTTTACGTAAATATACTTGTGTTCATTTTTATGGATCCCCTCATGTGTGGTACGAGATAAAATTACGTGTTACGCATTGAGAAATCGTCATCGGGATACAGATAAAGTTCCGTGTCTTTTGTTTAATAATTTCGGTTAATTGACTGTGGATAAGCTGGCACAGGTGCTTGCCAAAGGTGCAATCGATTATTTTTATTTCATGTGCCCATATTGAGTAAACGTTCTTCTTATATTTAATTTCGTACACTCCGTTTTGTTCGATGTACGATGCAATTAAATATTATACGTTGCATATGGCTTTTAAGAGACTAAAGATTAATTTTACAAACAACAAGCAGTTATTTAATTCTTCAACACGTAAGTATTATACTTAACCTCTTAGGCACGGCTGAGTTTTGCGCGTAACTGTTTCTTCATACGGCAGAGTATGATATTATAATTTAATAATTTACATTATAATTTTTCCTAAAGGTATGATACATGTACTTTAATTTTAATTATTTACTTTAATAACTGATAATACAATTGAGTGTGACGTAATACGACGTCTGCGCAAGCCACCATAGTGGCGCGTCGTTCCTAAAAGGTTAAAAACCAATGAAGTGTTTCATTTAAAACGCGATAAAATCGCAACGGAACGTTGTAGATCCACTTTTAACAAGTCGTTTTAAAGCCGAGACTTTCCTCTACAAACTGGCATAGGAATGAACGTGGTTAAAGATATTTGCAACTCTGTGGAAAATTAAAATTGATTTCTCTTTTTTTAAAATTTCACTAATCTTTAGACGACTCAACAAAGTCTATAGAAATTTTTCGCACATATTGCTTTCAATATAACTTTGTAAAGTTAAGTTTCCCCTTCACAATGACGTCTCGAAAGACGATCTACGATTTTTTTCTGTCGTACTTCGAACAGAAAACGTGCCTTCGTGTTAGAATATCCAAAGTGTATCTAATGCGTCTGTATGTGTTTAGTTTGTGTGTTCCCTGTGTATACCAAGAAGTTCAGTTTCTACGATGGTGTACTTTGAAAGTGGATACTTCACGCATTAAATTGAGCACAAACAGAGTGTTGTAACATTTTCCTACCCGAAGTTGCGGGAGTTCAAAGATCGACGATTTCACGATCACTCAATTTCGTGGAGTAACTTATTGCGTGAAAGGAGTTATATTTTACTATATTTATTATAATAAAAATCAATACATCAAATACAAGCCAGCGATCGAGTTAAGCCATAATTTAACTTACTTTCATCTACCTAAAATCACTTGTTTCATTCATTCTTTCGTCCGCCACTGTAGCCACTGCGGTTGCCATATTTGTTGTGTGAAAAGAATAAATATAAAAGAATTAATATATCTGTGGTAAACGAAGAATATAAAACTGGACCTAGGACACTTCCTTGTGACACACCTGCTCTGATTTCCTTCACATCTTTTATTTCATAATTATTGAAGCAATAAAGTTGCTACCACTAAAAATTATTAAATACATTTCTCTATTCAGGCACAGACTATAATAAAAATCATGACAAATTTAAATAATTTTTATCCTGCAATTCTTATATGACAACACCTGTTTGTCGCTTTTAGACCTCAATAGGTTTAGAATTAAAGTAGAATTAACGTCACCGATTTTAACATAAAAATATAACAAATTCTCTGCAATCGTTCTTTAACTTGTAAACAAAAATGAACAATGTGGGAAGAGGAGATACAATTATCAACAATTATAAAAACGAGGCGCAAGACTCGAATAATCTCCTCTTCCCAAATTGTCCATTTTCGCTTACAGGCTGAAGAACAATTGGGGAGTTGTCGCCATAAACAACCTTCAATCTGCAATAATGACGGTTCTTTCTTAAGTCGTGCTCGAAAGAAAAGTGTCCTTTCTGCAGCAGCTGTCTCCTAAATCCGTAAAATCTCGTTCCGTTTACCGAAATCGACTGCGAACACGATCCCCTAATTGCTCGTCGGCACGATGCGGCGCATTAAATTCGCCATAGAGGATGCGAGACGCAACGGGCGTCGATGGGGTGGTGGCGGTTCTCGGCGTGTATAATCGCGGTCGATTTGACTTGCGCGTAATTTCACGAAAGTTTCGACAGGCGTGCAAGGCGTCCGACGGGACAGTAAAGTTTAAAGCAGCGTAGGCTGGGGGAAAGGGAAGGGCCCCGCGCGAATGAGGGACGTGTCGGATAATTATGCGCACTGCCTCGTTTCGGAAGGCCGTTCGGGCATTTTTACGAGGGATGAAGTCGGCCCTACGAGGTCATAACTTAGCCACGAATACGGACTATCCGTTACGACCTGATGGCTCTCAAGATGCAGTACCTTTAACCTCTTCGAAGCGCGCGGCAGATATTGGCATAAATTAGGTTAACTGCCACGGTTTACTCCTTCCGGGAAGTTGCCATAAGCACGGACGTTTAGCCCGCTGCGTTTTTCATGGTACCCGCGTGGACCGGGCCACGGGAGCGTAATTTTTTATCGTCAAGCGTAATCGCCGCCTTACCCATCGAATTAAATTGTCGTTTCGAAGGCGCTTTGCAACAAAGTCCTCCCCTCCGACAAAAGGAGCAACACCGGGAACGGGAAAAAAGGATAAGGGATCCCTCGGCTCGCGCAATATATTCGGGACTTAATGTTGAGAGAACTGAAATTTATATCCTTATCCTAAGCGATATCGCCGCTCCGAAGTTCGCATTCTTGAATACCATGTCGGGCGGCCTGCTTCGCTAATTGATCTGCGGAGTACTTCATTGAACTGTTTTAACGGTGG
This sequence comes from Augochlorella aurata, assembly GCA_028455555.1. Lineage (NCBI taxonomy): Eukaryota > Metazoa > Arthropoda > Insecta > Hymenoptera > Halictidae > Augochlorella > Augochlorella aurata. The sequence continues at coordinate 2,362,385 of CM052165.1, forward strand.
ACGGATTTCAGATTCTTCGTTTCGTAATTATTCGACTGGCGGGAATGCTTTCATGGGGAGTTACTTGGGTAAAGCGAATTTTGTAATTCACATTATCAATGCAAGCATCCTGCTCCAGTATTGCCGCTTTGTATGCCGAATGACTAAGAATAGTCATTTCCTTGACTGCTTCTGAAATGTTGGACGAACCAACATAGTCGTTTTCTTGATCGCTCGTGACATGCAATTTAAAGTAAAGAGTCCAATTATAAAATTTATTAAAATTGAATCTAAATCAAATATATAATAAATCTAATGAAGCTACACTACAGTCTAAAGTATAAATAATAAAGAAAGTGTGAAACTTTTGTAACTTTATTCTGTTCACAGACCATTTTACAATTTTTATATCATCTAAAATGTTTACTGATGTAACTATATAAATGCTCGCGTAAGTTCTCGATGGACAAGCACCAAATCAAATTCCCAACAAACTGTTTCTTTCGGAAAAGGAAGATTCGGAAGGGTGCTCTGTAGTAGTATATTTTCTAGTCAACCGTGGAAGACATTCATAACTGACTATATGGGACAGGATACTGCAACAGAAGCAGTCTGAAGTTATAGTGCTATCTAGAATAAAGGTAACTGGAGCGATCAGTTTTTTTACATGTTTGATAGACGCGCTAATTGGACTTCCACCAATCAAAGAGGATTTTGAGGAACGTTCCGAAAACACGTCCAGCGGACATTTACGGATACCTGGAGGGGTCGAAAACGATTATGATCCGAGGATAACGATCCAGTTTAAAACAAAAAAACAAAAGAGGGCAAGAGCGAGGGAAGGGAGGAACGCCAGGGAGAGTGAGAGAGAGAGAGAGAGAGAGAGGGAGAGAGATGGAGAGGGAAAGAGAATGAGGAAAAGAGTGAGAGAGACTGTGACTTACGCGCAAATGGATGGCGAAGAAAAATGGTCGGGACCATGTTTCATCTGGCGCACACGTTTATCGTCCGCGCAGTGTAAAATTTACACCGTCTCACTTCCGAAACGAGTGGCCCGGCAGTTGCATAAACGCGTGCAACATTTTATTTTATACAGCCCTTGGTTCGCGGTCGGGCAATAGTAAAATATTAGTTATTGCTGATTTTGCGAGCGCCTAATAAAATTCTTCGTAAAATAAAATCGTACTGCTGAACCGCGTTCCCTCTACCGCTCTGCCGATCTGTCCACGTGACAGCGCGCGCGAGAGAGAGAAGGAGAGGGGAAAAGAGAGATCGTGCACGCACGCGGCCGCAATGGCCACGATTCACAGTTAATAAATTTTTCCTCCGCAGTTTTCGGCGTTTCGGGGAAATTTGTTGGTCACGATATATTGGCGCAGCGCCGTTACGCTCGCGCTAATGATACGGGCCGCAGATATGCGGCGATATAACACCGCATAAGCGAGCCAGACCACCATGAACCACTTCCTTCGATCTGCGCCGGGGGCGGATTCGTTTTTCAATTTCGAAACCTGCCGGTACCCATTTTCCACGTTTCTACTCGAAGCTGGTTTGGCCAGGGACTTCTAACGAAATTTAAAACACCGGCGTTACGCCGAGATTTTTCGGCTGCGCCTTCGAAACCCTTATAAAAATGCTGAAAGACACATGCGCTACATAAAATATACTTATGGTATGTTCACTGGTATTTATCGGTTTACTTTATCGGTTTACCTGTTTTATTATAATTCCCGAGCTATTTTCAGCACAGATTAAGGAACAGAATTTATTTATCGTCTATGTTATTTTTGAAAATACAGAAACTAATTGTGCAAGAGCACGATTATTATGATACCGAAGTCAACGTAATTATCAGCATGTTTATGATTATATTATGTTTGTCAGTGTAAAAGAATGCAATATTAGAATTTTTGGAACTGAAGTTATGCTATATTTTATTGTTCTAAAATGTATTGATATGTTCATGTTAAAGTATAATATTGTTAATTTAAATTATTGCTGTCAGGGAAATGTGCGACTTTGATGTGCAATACTGAAAGAATGAGACTGATTGGAAGTCTTGAAATTTGTAGATTTAGTTTACTGTCCGCATAACCTACTTACATAATCGATTGCAATAATCGAATTTCAATATTTGACAAAATACACTTGTTGGTGAATAGTAATTTACTGACTCGTCTGATCATGAATGGCTGGTTCCACTGATGCTTGGCTGCCTGAGGAATTTTCTTGAAAGCAGAATGTCGCATTAAAATGTTTCATTCGTCCTTTTCTCACACTTTTTATTGTTAACTACTTGACAGTCTATTTTAAATTTATAACTCATAACTAAGGATCTCATAATTCATTTTTCAAGTGTGATAAATGTTTCAACCACGATCCCCGAGAAACAGAGTTCAATTACTTTAAATATGAATTTGTTACTTGGATATAACAAATATTAAATCAAAACTTATTCCTTTACTTAATAACTTTGGTAGCTTGAACATATTGTAATAAAATCTTTTAAATTTGACAGAACTATAAAGAATTTTACAATTCGCTACATTGATCCATATATCAACCTAATCGATTTTATTTAAAAACTATATTCAACAAAATTCTTCATGAACAATATAAAATCTGCTGCCTGCATTGCTAATCCTTTTGGTCCCACGACTTCAGCGTCAACATCTACCTACTTTACCATTTCAGCAAAATTACAGCATATAAAATCAGTTCAGCATTCCTAAATGCATATGTACATCATTAAAGTCACATCTGGAAACATAATCGAATAGCACAATATGGCAACCATCTACGACGTCGAAGAGATACGAACGGTTCGCGTCTCTCCGCAATCGTATCTTCCAAAAAAGAGTCCAGTAAAGTATCAAAGTTGCTCGTTAGACCAAACTGGCCATGAAATTATAGCGCGTAGGCCGAGCAAGGCCGCAAACATCGTTGAACAATAGAAGTATCCAACCGGCGATCGTCACTCAGTCGAATTCTAAAATTCTGCCTTGAAGGGTCGTTAGGTTAACGCGGTGACATCAGAGGTAGCCAGTACGCCGGGGCCGTAATATATCGAATGATGAATCCACGCATCGCAAACCCATAAAAACCCGTCAGCCCCGGACAGATACGAGATACGCCCTATTACTGTCCACCAACACCCAAGCGCCCCAGCGCCGTCCAGTTCGCAACGGCTAACTAAATTACCAGTTACATTTTTTACTGTCCGATCCCTGGGCGTTTTTTACCATCGTATCGAACGCAATGAAATGCTTCCCTAGGTCGTCGCCGTGGCGGAGCACTGAAAGGCCTGGCCCGGACCCGTTCGCGCTCCGAAAATGTTGCGTGTGCTTTTTTCCCCGGGTGTTCCGATAGGTTAAAACGATAGATTCGCGCGGAACAAAAAAAAAGCAGAAAGCTCGCGCGCGACCGAGAGAGCAGACGCGGGAGACGGAGATGCGCATAGAGAGAAAAAGAGGGAGAGAGAGAGGGAGAGAGAGAGAGAGAAAGTGAGGGACGAAAAAGAGAGAGATAGATAAATAGAAAGAGAAATAGAAAAATAGAGAGATGGAGAGAAAACGAGATAGAAAAATAGAGAGATAGAGAGAAAGAGAGATAGATAAATAGAGGGACAGAGAGAGAGAGAGAGAGAGAGAGAGAGAGAGAGAGAGCTAGAGAGGAAAAGAGAGTAGGAAAAGGAAAAAATAAATACGACGGCGTAACGGAGGGGGCGCGTAAATGCGCAAAAAATACGGTGATAGAGGATTGAAGCGGGCGGTGCGTGTGTTTTCGAAAAATTGTACGGCGGAGCACTCCGGCCGGGTCCGCAGGGGCCCCGCGGGGCTGAAACATATTTTTATGGGCCACGGGAAAGGTTTACTAATGTCGTATAATAGCTCGGTTCCGAAAACCGCCATCGGCGCTCGCGGAGAAGAACAACGCGTCGCGTCGTTCCCCGTCGTTGGTGTCGCTTGTCGCGACGCCGCCGCCGAGCGACTTCGACGATGGAATAATGATCAGCGAAGCAGTTTAATTGATGGAATTAGATCTAGCCCGATATTAATGCTAACGGGCCACCGTCCACACGTGCTCGCCGCTACTTACGGTAATCATCATTGCACGTTATTAAGAGAATGCCCCTTAAGTGACTCTAATTGGAGGAAGATGTAATTAGAAGCTTATTAGTCGCAACTGTTCGGTGCTCTCCGCGTGCATGAATTTTATGTGTCGGATGTGTACAGGTAATTAAGGCGGCGCCAGATTTCGGTAAAATAGGTGAATTGATTAGGTTTTAATTGGTAAAAATAAAATGCATTTTTCCTTATTTCTCTGTTCGATTAAAGCGTTTCGTTTCTCGTACTCCTTAGTTCCCTTAGGTCGCCATTTTGTAGCTTGTCTTATTCTATCTTACTGTATTTAATTTCTGTCTATTTTTTATTTTGTTCTTTCGGTATTTCTATTCTTTAGTCTCTTCGTTCCAATGTTCATCACTGTCGGGGAATCTCCCCGCATTTGGCCATCTACCTCGGAGATAGTTGCACCTGCAGCCTTGACTTCCCGACAAATAACCCTAACCTCCGCGCGACCAAAGATAAACGTATAGAACATTTGCAACATGCTCGTTCCCGCAGGGTGGCCACAAGCACGGAAAGCCCCTAAAAGAAACGTTCGATATCCACTCTCAACGTTCGGGGCTCTGTCGTCGGGGTGACTCCGCCTCTCGCGGATCGCGAGCCCGCTGCGGATCGGCGCGGAAGCGTTCGCATCGGCGATGATCGTCCACCAACGGCTCCCTAACCGGCGCTTCTACAGCGGTCCGCGCAGCCGGTGCTCAGAATCAGCTACTAACGATTAGTCCGGCGCGGATATGCACGCGTTTTCGTCAAGTACGAAAAACGAAATACGCTGGAAGGGTCGGGAGGTGGGGTGGTTAGGAAAAAAAAAATATTTGATCAGCAGCAGCGGCAGCGCTGGCGCGGGCGCGTACACGCTCGCTCGCTCGCTCGCTCCGCGGATAGAGAGCGCCTCTCGATATCCAATTCAGTTGTTATTCAAGTGGTGCGCGTGTTTCTACATTTTGATTTCTATGTAACAGCAGTGCGCGGCGTTGGTTCCTGGTTGCCTGGCTGCCTCTCTGTGTTTGCTGTCTGGAAAGACAACAAATATTGTTTCGAAATCGTTTATTCCCATCAGCATCACAATTCTATCCGCGGCAATCGTGTTACCGTGACACACGACCGAGGAACGGGGCGCAGAAGGTGGAGAAGAGGGCGGAAGAGGACCAGCAGGAGGCATGCCACGGAAAACGACGAAATAAAGCGGAGCAGGAGAGAGAGAAAGATAGAGTGAATGAAAGAGAGAGAAAGAGAGAGAGAGAGAGAAAGAGTTAGGGGAAAAGAGAAGGAAGAAATAATCGGTGACTCGAAATGTCCTCTCCTACCACCTTACCAGGGGTGAAAGCCTTCCGCGTCTCGTCCGCACACGGCCCATTCGGTATCCGCTATTCGCTAATCGCCCCGTGACAAGATAAGCTCCGGCGAGCCGTGCCAAACTTTCCTCGTAACGGGGGCGGCAAGGTAGAAGCTTTCGTTTGCCAGCGAGGAGAGGACCGCGATTGTCAGGAAGAGTCGCATGGAAATCCGATGCGCCGGTGCATCGACGATGCAATTCAGACGGGTGGGTAACCACCCCTTTTTTTCGCCGCCTCTCTGTCTACCGTGGCCGCAGCTCTTTCGCTCCGGGAGCCTTCTCTCCCGGTCTCTGTCAGCTTCCGGGCCCGTTACGCTCCTCCCTCTCTATCCCTCCTCCTCCTCTACCTCTTCTCTGCTCTCTTCATCCTCCTCCACCTCCTCCTGCTGCTGGTGCTGCTGCCGCGGCTACCGGTGCCTCCACCCTCCTCTTGCTCTTGCTCCTCCTGCGTCCCCGGCGTCCCTCTCATGAACGCGTATGCTCGGCCGCGCGCGAAAGTGTGCCAAAAACCCTTTTGTACCGATCGGAAGAATGGGACGCATTGTTTGCTCACTTGTGAATCGGCTCTAATGGCAAAAGTATGTGAAATCATTGTGAATCGAGATTACATACGCGAAAACAACGCGGGGGACGCCGTTCCTACGTGCTCGCCACTGTCTAGCTGCCCGTACGTGTCTACGCGTCTACGTCCACCTACATCGCGCCCCATGCACGATCGCCACATTGGATCGCCCGCGCGCGTACACTGCTTCGACTCTCTCTCTCGCTCTCTCTCGCTCTCTCTCCCTTCCTCTGCGAGCGTGTGTAGTTGTACGCGTTCACCATCGCCGACAGTATATCCCTCCTTTTCTGATCAGCGTTGTACTACGTCGACACACATGCAACGCACACGCGTGAAAAAAAAGCCGGCATGATCGCAAGTGCGCGAGCGCTCGCGTCCCCGCGTACGCGAGAGCACTAGCACGAGCGAACGAGACGGAGAGAGAGGCTCGGAGAGGGGAACCGGAGAGAGAGAGGGAGACGGAGAGAGATTCGAGCTGCCGTACCGGGAGAACGTAGATATTTTTTTTACGTGCAACGAGAGAGAGTGCAGGGAGAGACATGCATTCGACTGGCCAGGGCGGAGGGAAACCGTGATGCCGGTGGAAGGGGGTCAGCTGGGGGGTGGCGCGGGTGGTCCACCCTTTGCCGTCGATTTTTCGGGGCTTTTTTTTACGGGCGACGGCCCTCGCTTGCCTGGATGAACGAACACGGGGAGGAACATCAATAATCTACAATCAAACTGCAGATAAAGCTACGATCGCCCTTTTGTGAATGTTTCAATAAGAACCGACGTGACGAACAACTTCCGCTCGATGGACGCGGCTCTTATGCAGTCTGCGTCTTCCGCCAGCCCGAAGGTGTCCGCTTCTAGAACAGTTTTCCAGCGTTAACGCGGAAAAATCTTCCGCAGGCCGAACTCGAAGCCGACGAGCCGGAAACGCGACGCGGAAACCGGGTGTCGCATGGTTTTTCGGTAGCTGACATTATTCGGCTGAAATGTGGATAATTATTATATAGATAAGCATTATATGCATTGTCAAATTCTATTAGAATTGTTTTGGAAATTGTTTCAACAGTTCTGTAACTATTGACTATCTACATAGTCGTGATCATTGTGGAATAATTTTGTAATGAATTTATAATGTCTCTCTTCGCTTTATGTTTAATGCAGAACACGTTGTAAATCGTAGAATGATTAATTTGGTAGCCGATCGAAATCCTTATACAATTTTCATCGTGTCGTCGTTTTACCCATCGCCTAAGCTATTGAATTAAATCAATACAGAATACTAAAAATTCTTAAAACATACTTACTCATTAAAATCTTTCATATATACAATAAAAACAATAAAAACATACAATAAAAATCCTTACGTAATTACCGTTCAATAAAAATTCTCTATTACAGCATCGATTTCAATCAATCACTGTAAATAATTCTTATAAAATTGTTTTTAAAAAAGTCCCTCGACAAATATTAAAATAGAACAATTTGAACTCTGCGCTTAATTGGTCGCGCAATGAGACGACTAATTTAATTAATTGATTCTTCGTCGGTAAATGAGATCGCGATGCACCGACCGCGCGAAACGCGGCCGACAACAGAGATCGAACGCCGAAGTTACTGCAGAAAATGTTTGCCCGTTCTCCAGCGTCGGAGGAAACAAAAAGACGCCGCCGAATCTGGCTCGCGCGGGGCAGTTGTCCCGCGTAAACGAGCAGCCGGGAAAAAAGGAGTATCAACGGTCCACTAGGCATCCAATAGTTATGAAGCGCGACTTTAAAAATGGAGGAAGTTACGAGGCAGCGTGACAAAGTGCATTATTTATTATTTAGCCGCGTTGCAAAGTAAATTTGGATGAATGATGCACGAAGGTTTTTACGACGAATCTTCCTGCCGACGCGGCGCCGCCAGTTACGAGCATGAAATAATTACCGCCGGACAATTAGTAGTGGTCCAACAATTTTTACAACCGAAGACAAAATGGTCCCGCTAATGCGCCGCGCATAAATCTTCTCGAACGTTGTCCAGCCGGAAGATTGATCGGACGTTTTACAGAGAATACGCTTGACTCGATATTTCTGACGTCCGCGGAACATTTTCCAGCCAATTTTTAATGCTAAATTGCGGGTAAAATTCTACGGAAACGAACTTTTCAAACGACGCGATGGATTTACTTTGGCTAGCCACGACTATTCAATTTTCATTCGATCTTCTGGATTTATTTATTAGTTGACACATATTCTGTTCATGAAATGTAGTTAATAAAATTGGTCGAATACCCTCGCATTGATTTACACAAAATTGATAGAGAGAATTGGTTAGTGAAATTGTGCTCAAAGAGTGTATCTCGTAGCAACATACACAGTTAATATTGTACAGTAGGTATTCAATATTATATTCAATAATATATATTTCAATTTTCCTGCGAATGATGGATAACAAAACGGCAATAGTTGCAACGAGTCTCTAACAAATTAAAAACTGTCGCGATTACGAGAAAGTAGAATTAAAATATCTGCGTCCATAAAGATTTAAATTTAGTTACAATATAATACAATCTACAATGATACTATTAAAAACGTAAAATTGTCTAAATTATGAGAAAGTAAAATTCTAAAATTTGCACCTCATAAAGAACTAAATTTAATCACATTAAAATACAATTCAAAATGACATCATTAATTATATAAACTTGTGGAAATTATAAAAAAAGTACAATTTAAAAATGTTTATTATATGGAGAATTGAGTACATGTAATTATATTATAATAAACTTCACAGTAGTTCCTCAGAAAAAGAATTGTTCCACCAACCACGTAATTACGAAGGAACGAAGATCGCAAGTAGATCACGCCGTCACCGATCAGACAAGCAATCATCGAGGACAACAAGCCCCCGGTTGACGGTCAGTAGCGTATTACAAGACACCCAGTAGATCCTGCCTAAGACAATTCCCATTTGATTGGCACGTTGTCGCGAGCGCGACCCGATAATTGGCGAACGCAGTCGATATTCGATCCCGTGGGTGTCGTCGATAAGATTCCAATGTTCTTCTCATTACTACCTGGACGGTGTCCGGCGCTGGTGCGTGGCGAATCCGCTCGCCGGCTTCTTATTGCGAGCGGGAAGGCTGTCCCGGATAGGTCGTAATCGCGCGGGAGGCCTTAATGGAAACACGGCCGAGCGTGTAGCACGGGTCATTTAATCCTGAACGACGCGGCCGTGCACAAAATGACCAAACCGAAAACTTTCGGTTTCCACGGAGTCTTATCCGAAAAGAACGAAAGCTTGTCCACCTCGATTTCTATTACAGTAAAATCTCGACTATCTGATAGTAAAGTACTTCTGTACAGTAAAGGCTCCTTTATCTGAAGGTTTATTTTTGTAATATTCTGATACTCGCTTAATTATCTAAATAACACAACGATTATCAGAATTTTGTAAAAGTTCGAATAAGGGAGGCTATATTGTAATACGAAGAATGTAGATGTTCGCATAATAGAACAGTCACATAGTTGTAACATTAGACTAGATTTTTATAGACTTATACAATAAATTATGCTATCAATTCTTCTAATCTTTTCGTCTGTATTTTTTTACTTCGTAAAAAGTGACTGAGATCTATTGTCTTTATTAAAAACTCCTTGTTATTGTTATTATAACGTGTACTTGAATCAAGAAATTAAGTTAGTCATTCTTTATAAAAGAGCCTTGATAATTTCAACAATTTTAGAAAGAAATGAGGAACGAGCATGGTAGATTTAATTTGAATTTGGCTTATATATATATCGTCGATCGTCTTAGCTGTATAGGTCAATTTTTAATCGCAATTTACATAAACTTTGTCAATCACTTCGTGTGCAGTTTCTCATCTAGATCTTCTAAAATTATCTCTAAAATATCTAACATTTATGAATACGTGCCACAAAAGTTTTAATTATGCTTATGTTGCCGCCATTATTTATTTATAATTGACTTAAATTTTTTTTAGGTGATAGATATTTCTGGTAGCAGAAGATCGGATAATCGAGGTTTTCTCTCGCGTGGACTCCGCAGTATATCAGAAAATGGTAAATATTATTGCATTCCTTCGGGCGCTGACTTTTTCACCGGCCCTATCCCTCGAACGGGAATAATCGGTAGATAAAGGTGCTTGCATAATCAGCAACGAAGATCTACGGAATGAAAGAAGAGGCTAAACAGCACGGGTCATTTACCGCCGCTGAAAAACCGCTGCCGGAAGCGCGGCGAAGTTTCCCTCCGCAAAATTAAATATCTCGCTGCTTGATTATGCGAACTCGCTGAATTAAGGAGAGCAGTAATCTGGGCTGCTACCTCTCGTTGCCACAATCTTGTTCTCGATTCTAGGTGCTTTTAAATAGTTGTGTTACGTTGCTTCAAGACGGCGAACATTGGTTAAATAATATTAGAAGTGGAACCGACTCGTGACAATTTTAATTATTCGATTTTGTAACCTTAAACGATATACATTTCTGCAAAATGCTTCTGTAAAATCCACTGAAATTATTTTTAAATTAATCATAGTAGTGAGGAGAAATCCTGAAAATGTATCGAGGGTATACAATAGATCTTACTTTAAAGTAAAGAAAAATGCAATAAATGATTAGTATTGTACTTTCTCAACAATTTTTAAGAAATGTTTGGCACTGTACGTACTTAAAAAGTGATTCAATAAATAATTGGCATTGCACTTTGTAAAAAATGTTCGGCACTGTACTTCCTAAGAAAGTGACTTAATATGTAATTAACAGTTTATTTAAACAAAAAATTGTGTAATAAATGATTGACAGTATACTTTCTAAAAGAGCATTATTTTATAATTTATTAAGATTGTAGTTTCTAAAAAAATATTTAGTTAATGATGAGCACGCCATTAAATGAAGCAATCTGCATCAGCGATTGCAATTAATGCAACTTTATCCCAAAGGATACCCACGGCAAATTATTAACATCTTAATTATTATTCGAAAGCGAGTCATAAATTGAGAAAGGCCACAAAATCGGTGCAAAATATAGCCTATAATATATTGCGAACGTCTCGTTCGACAATTCCATTTGTCCTGCGTTCGAACGCGAAGCGGAAGCAACAATGTAGGAAATTTAGTGTACACGTCCGCAACAAGGCAAGCAAAAGACGTTCTAAGAGATCGTTGCGGGTTATTTTCTGTCGTGCCGGTTAATCCTTAACTCCATCCGAACTGGACGCTCTCTATGTGTATTCAAAATCGTCAGCGGGTATGCAAGAGATATTCAGAGAAGGGCCGACTGCACGCTGCGACATTAAGTGCAAGAATATCACTACTAAAATCGGTCGTAAACCAAATATACCGCCCCTGGGCACCGTGCTGCAAACTAAATTTACATTCCGATATATGGCACGATAAAAATGTCACATCTTTAGGTGCATTCTTCTCGCGGTCAGGCTTTCAACCGTGCCTGATCAGAACTCGTGCCATAAACCTGAAAATGTGAACGTTAAATTAGCCAATAATTAAATTTCTGTGCTCTGTTCTACCTTCAATATTTCTTTTTCGCAAAAATTGGGAACGCGGATGGCTGAAATAGTCTTCTTTCTCTTCTGAAAAAGACTTGCTCCAGTTTCACTGTCTCAGAACTGTCATGTATAATTTGCTTCCACATTTTCCTTTTTTAACACCAACAAAATCAAAATTATTAGTTTTTTTAATTGTTTCTTACCGAGCTACGGAAATTATTGAAATGTTTTTCGCAAGGAACATTTACGATAAAAATGAGTAGATACAAATGCAAAGCAGTGAAGTGTTATAAAAATTTGATAACTTGATTGTATCATTTATAACTTATTAACATTATTGAAGACGGGGATAAATGTTTAAGCGGTTCCTGCATCTTGCAACAAATGCACAAATTTTTTATTTCTATCTTTTATTTGAAAACTAACATTGTAGATGAGACATTCTAAGAATAGACAATGTAGCTACTTCTAGATGCCCACGACACATCAAATGCCGCTATAATGTCACTCTTCTCATTTTTAACAGGTTGATAATAATTTAATATTAAATTTACCGCCTGCATTTATTGTCTTGCATACTATCTACACGCTTTTGTTCTAAATGCATAAAATCCGTAATCTAGAACTAATAACAAAGTCCTTTGGCATAGAGAACATGGAAGTCGCAAGCCACCGAGCGAAATATTCGAAGAACGCAGCGAGCGTGGACAGTTGCCAAAACGAAGAGCGTTAGCGAACGCATTAACCAATTAAAGTTAAAGTTCAAGGCTCCGAGGACTGGCAACGTGACCAGCAACAGTCAATCATCAGCTCACCCACGACTGCTCGGCACGCTAATTCATCCACGGTCCACTTGAAGCCCGATGGTGCCACAGTGTCCTCGTATCTTCATCCTCCATCTCATCCTCTTCTTCTTCCTCCTCCTCCTCCTTCTCCTCCACCGAAGACACGGGGAAGATTCCGGCGATTAATATCCAGGCAACGGGGACTCGCAATTAAAATTCGATATGGCGATAAATGAGGAGGCAAGAGGGGCCACGGACAGCAAGAAATTCGCATAATAATTATCGATCGTCCGTTAATCTCTTCTTTGTTCCCCTCTCGCCCCGCTCGGCTCCCCACCTATTCACCGTCGCTCCTCGGGCATTTGAACAGAGGAAAACGAGCCGCCACAAAGCGGATCGCTTTAGTCGTCTTATACATCTCGTGGAAGTTAACAAACATTGTGTTCCTTATCTCTTCTCGGCACAATTAATGCGAGGAACCCTTTGCCCTCCTCCTACTCCTCCTCTTCCCGGCCGTGCCCCCCTCCCTCCCTCCCCCTTTAGGTCTCGCTCTATCCGGCACTTTCTTCCTCCTCTTCTTCTTCTCGTTTCAGGCCGCCATCCACTACCGTCTTCGAGACGCCTTTGGTGCTTTCCTTAACGCGGTATTACTTATGTAGATGAGCCTCGCAATTCCTATACATTATTTGCAAAGAGCTCGACCCTGAAGGGCGAAACGGACGCGACCGGCGCGGCGGCCTGGTCTAGGGGGCTGGGGTAAAAGGATCTCGAACTTTCGAGATTGCGGGGGCGGCGCTCTGCAAATTCCGAATCGCGCCAACGGGAACAAAGGAAGACGCGGGTGTATTGGGCCCGCTCGTTTTCGGATAGGGACGCGTGTCGTCAGGCGCCGCACAGTGATTCGAGCTGTACAAAAAAGTCGAAAAATCAGTATTCTTTTTTATTTTTTTATAACATATTCTTAATCGAGAGTCTTTATTTCTACA
>CM052165.1:2375759-2400908 GCA_028455555.1 Augochlorella aurata
TCGCAACTAGCGAGAAAATGTTCAACGACGTCGGATAAAGAAGCCGTGTCAGGATTCTACAAATCATTAATGCACGATTAGCTTTTCAAGGCAGAGTATCAGCTAACTCGATGAACAAAAATGCCACGGAAATGAATACTTTCTATCAGAGTCACGATGCACAATTAGCTTCGAAAGGTTGAGTAGCAGCCAACATCGAGGGAACACGCAGCATAAATCCGAGCGTTTGGCGACGTTGTAGCGTGGACAGGCTCGAGGGGGAAGAGCAGAGTCGTGAAAATGGAAACAGAACGTCGGCGATCGACTGAAACATGGGAAAAGGGCAAGGAAATAGGGGCAAGGGAGAAAGAAAAGGAAAGATCGAGGGAGACCAAGTGCCGCGGCGCGAGAAGCGAGTGCGTAGCTTAATTTCCTGCTAAATTACTACTTTAATAGGAAAGATGAACGCCGTTGATGAGGAGGGTGAGCCGGAATATAAATAGGGGGTACTCGCGCTATCCTCCTCTATCTAGCCACCCCAGTACTCTCCGGTTCTCGACGTCCCTCGTCGGCCCCCGACCCCGCCGACTCCCGGCCCAACTCTTCTCTTTAGCAACCCCTTAACACGAGGCATCATCGTCGCTCGGTTAACAGCGTGACAGGAGGCAGGAGGATGATGATTCACGGCCGTGACGATTTCACAAAGAGGTTTTTCCCTCGGAAAGCTGGCCAATTTCACTCGCGACTTTGCGACGAGACGTCGTCGCGCAGCTCTGAACCAGGGAAAATTAAGGGCACTCGTGTATAGAAGTGTGCTTTCGGGAGTGGTTCACTTTTGTTCGGCTGGGAAACGGAAGAATCGCGTATTGATTAATTTCCAGCTTATGGCACCGGCCGTGCGTGTATTTGATTTTATTTCATAGTCCCCCCGCCCCTTTTCCTCGTTTTGCTTTCTAGAGAGAAATGTTTGAAACGCTAAACTCCATTTAACGCAATTTTTTTAATTAAAAGTGGAATACGAAGAAAGAGAACCACCGACAGAAGCACCGTTTTAACTTTGATACCGGGGAACTTTTGTTATTGAATTCACCGTATCCCACGCCATGGGCTGCGATCGTTCACTTCGTTTTATTAATGCAACCAACGAAAATCTTCCGAGTAGTTCTTCAATTTCTACACTCAGATTAAGACTGAACAGTCCTAATCATCCGCAGCGTCTACCTCCTACTCGACATCTTCCACCTCTTGAATCCTCTATCTCTAAGTCCGTTGCTTCGCGATTATTCATTTTCATTGGTTTCTGATTCGTAGGTACAATTAGACGGTTCTTCAGGTTTCCTATTCACGAAATCATAGTCCTCGTGATCTTCTGCTTCGTGAATCCTAATTCTGCTTCGCGAAACAATTATATGTATCGTTTCTACTTCAGCTAATACCGATTGCGAGATATTCTACTTCGGGAGTTCATAGCCTCCTGACTAATCATTTGCGAGACTTTTTAGATTGTACGTTTTGCTTCGAAAATTTCAACGCGCAGGATTTTCTGCTTTACGGATTTCCATTCGGATTTACGTGCAGATCCTTTACTTCGTAAATCATTTACAGGACTTTTTAGGTCAGAAATTCTGAATTTGAAGGTCCCCTGTTTCATTAATTGCGACGTCCACAATTTTTTGCTTTGTAGATCTGCATTCCGAGTATTTTTTACTTAACAATCCTGTGTGCCAACGTTCTTTCGATTTACAGATCTTTTATTTTACAAATACAGTAGTACTCGATTGTCCATCAGTGTATGGACAATAGCACTGTCACACGATTGATACTCGAGTATAAATATTATTTGATTTTGTAGTTTCTGGCGAATAACGCAAATTTTCGCACGTTTTATCGAGCTCTGCAGAAAAATTACCGTATTTAGAAAGAACACCTAAAACAGTACATCAATAAAAATTGGTAAATAAAATTGTAAATGATCCTAAGTATTCTCGATAATATTTTTGTCACGAAATTAATTTATACAGTACATACCGTTGCACATAGATCACTTTAGTATAACACTGTATAACTCTGTACTCTACTGTAATCATTCTCAAACTTTTTTGCTTTATGAATCCTGATTCCAAAAGACAGCTGCTACTTCAGTACGATCAGAGAACCAGATTTGACTGCAATTACAGTCGCAACAATATTCAAATAAAACTGGCACAAATAGCCTTACGCATTGCAAATAAATAGCCGCATTAAATCGGTACACCACGTTTCACCTGGCCAGTCGGAGATTAACGTTCCGCAACTCCTATTATTAACAATTTGAGCGGAGGCAGACTACTTTGAGTCCTTCGACGGAGCTCGTGCTCGTTAATATCCAACCAATGACCCCAGGACGTAGGACACACATGATTAACTATAATTATTACCGTGGCTGCTCGAGGGGATAATTTAACATTCCACGGGGGCAGCAACAACACCAATCACACCAGCAAAAAATCGCTAGATCGCTATCAGCATAATGGTACAGGTAGGTGTGACAATAATAATAGGCCTGAAGGTATCAACATCCTGCGACACGTTCCAGCAGCCATTGAATACCGAACGAGTTCGAAACCATACGGGCACCGGTGTTTCGACGACACATTTTTAAGGTACCTGCATGCTACGATCAATTCGGCCAAGTGTATCCTGGTGACGAGTACCTGCATTACACTGTGAACAGATGACACGAATTCTAGACCAAGACCACTCGAGTCTGCCTCGCCCTCTCTCCGCTCAGTCCATTAATAGTCGCCGGGAAACGATGACGGCTAATTGCACCTGGTAAATGAAAGGTTACCGAAGACTCGGCAGTAAATAAAACATTGGAATATATATAAACGATTCGAAAATTGTCGAGAGGATCACCGGCGTTTTCTTGAGTTACTGGCACCGCACCGGCGAGCTTCAATCATTTATATAAACGTCCAGACGGACGATACACTGATGGTTATCGATAATTCGAATCGATCGGGGCAATATGTACTGGGCGTTGAAATCGTTGCCCCTCGGCTACCAGAGGAATTGAAAATAACAGAATGCCAACAATTATCGGTCATTTAAATCCTAGGTAATACGCGTTCGCCCGGTCTACTGTTCCTTGCGTGCTTCTTGCCGGCTGTCATTGTGCTGCAAAGTTGCCCGCCTTTCTTTTCAGAAAGACTTCTGTTCCTTCCAGTTGCTTGACTTATGTCTTTCGGAACAACGTAAAACAGGTCTTCGATTACTTATACATTATTCTATGAATTTATTTGTATATTTCTTTCTCGTTTTAGTCAGTTCCAATGGTCACTGGTTCCGGCAAACAATAATCGTCGTTATAAATCAAACAATTAGAATAACCTGGCAATTAATCGAATATTCGACAATTTAACAGTTACTGAATGGAGGCAATCATTTTTGTTTTACATTTAAGAATGTGGGACGGTACGAATAGGACATCTAATTTGATTAATTTGGTATAAAGATTGAAATGAGAATACAATTGTTAACTATTAGAATGCACTTTGTTTTCTATGCAACAGCCATGTACTTTATACTGCTGCAATGATTTGCGCTTCATTAATAAGCTGCAAACTTTTATGTAAACATCCATTTGCCATATCTTATTTTACAATATACCATATAACGTATATCATCTTTTTACATGTCCTCTAAAGTAAAAATGATATATGACACAAATTAGGTCATCTGATCAAAAAAGAAATTTTCTAAAGTAGAAATAAAATGAAATACGATAAAGAAAATGCTTCCTCGTGCTCGCAAAGCTGTTTTAAAGTATCGGAGACATTTGACGAAACATTTACCGTCATTAAATCTGCTGATCAAAACGAAGCATTACCCTCTAATTAGCGCATTCGCGTTTGTTAAACGAAACGAAGACGAGTGGCATTTTTATCAGTTACCTGTTGTTCGGAACAGTTCGCGCGGACAATGAGCCGTGCGATCGTCGCGCGAGTAACGGCCGCATATTCTCATTAACTTGGTGTTTGCTTCTAATTAGAAGTTATTGTTATAATACGCGTAGGTCTACGCGTTGAAACGATTGTTTCAGGGGTACTTGAGGAATAATGAAGCAGCGGTGGGCCAGTTTTGAATATCGATTGCAGAGAAAGGGAGTTCGCGAGCGCAGCTGGAATGTTCTTTAGCTTCTTCTCGCTCTCTCTCTCTTTCTCTCTTTTTCTCTCTCGCCCTCTCTTTCTCTCTCCCTCTCGCTTTTTTTTTAGTATAAGCGGTACCAGAGCACAATTCTAGAATTTCGTTATTGATCGTTCATTATCGTTGTGGGAATAAACGATGGCTAGCACACGGCCGACCGTAAAGAATATTTTAATTGCCGCTCGACTCGTGAATTTCGTGCTCATATTCGACGTTCGACTGATTTAAGCCGCGCTCTGCAGAGGGGTTGCTAGCATTCAGTGAGACAAAGAACAAAGAAGCGTGTAGGGACGCTCGGCAGGGTGGTGGAGGGGGGTCGGGAACTCGGGTGGATGCACAGGGTGGGTTGATCCTCGTATGAAGGGCTGTCAAAAACCTAATGAGAGGTGTGACTGCACATGTTCACCGGCCTCTCCCGTGATTACTCAGATTTTTTGAGAGAAATTAAAATTCAAAGACGTGACTCATCCGGCGCGTGAACTGAAAAATCACGATAATACTTTCGCTCGTCCCGATAGACGACCAATCGCCTTTCACATGATTCGTGTATCCGCGAGGAAGTGAACGGAATATAGCACCCTTCAGTGCATCGTTGGAATCGCATTCTGATTTATCACTTTTTTAAACTTAATTTCGTTTTTAATCACCGACAGGAATTGATGTGGACCGAACAATCAACTGAGAAACAAAGAAAATAACTGATTCTAATTATTATTATAAATTTATATAGCAAATAATTTTTATTATGGATTTATTTCATATTTTAAAATAAATTGTGTATAAAATCGTTTCTATGTAAAGTCATTTACAAATTTTATAAATTTATTTTATATCTTAAAATAATGATATAAATTCTTATTTTCAGAAAACAAAATTATTTGTAAAAATTATTTACACAAAATGTGTTATATAGAAGTTTATCATATAATTGTGATGCTTAGTCAAGACAGTAAGTCTTCTCTTTTGATTGTACGTTAATTCTATGTCAATTCTGATCTACCTCTGTTATTCTATCAATTCTATGATACATAATAATCAAAAACTAAAGCACGAAATAAATGAATTAGGTCAGAAACGTCTTGCACACAAAATGTGCGAGAATAGTCCATCAGTATAAGCGATTCGAAAAGAATAATTTATTAACGCATTCGCAGATCCATTCCAGAATGCCAAAAATCTTTCCCTAAAATAGAAAATCCGCGGAGAATAATATAAATATGATAAAACCAGAACCTGACACCGAAGTCTTCAACTAAACACTTGCGAGCCTAGAATTCTCTAAAAGCATTCACCCTACTACTCGCTGTTCATTTTTCCATAGAGCACCGGCTCGCGGCGTCGATTCCGCTGCTCCAATATTTTAATCATCGAAACATCTGTTCCCGGTGACAATCGAATTATAGTCAATTCCAGGGACACGCGGCGGCGCGAGAGGGAACAGGAACAGGATAGAAACGCTTGCGCCGTTATCGAGAGAAAGAGGAGGGCAAAAAAGAGGCCGCAGCGGAGAGGAAATAATAATGAAACTCAGAACAGCGCGAGCTCGTGGGACGAGCAGACTCGTTTTCTCCATTGTCTGAAATTTCGGACGTTTGCTCCCCCGACGGCCGTCTCGAGGGCGTCTTCGCGACCCCCGGCACGTCCCTCCTTATCGTCGCGACGATGCGCCGCGCCGTTGGCTGACTGGCTCCAGCAAATGTCATGGAAAAAGTTTAGATTCGCGTCTTGACCGTCGTTCGCTCTCGTTTTACAAGGGCATGGCTCACCCCTTCGCCCCGTGCGTGCCCAAGTGGTCCAGACGCATAATGCAGACGCACAGGATGACGGGGTCGGCCGCTTCGGCGCGGGGGGGCCAAGGGGGCGGTATAATTAGGGACTTGAAGGGGCGGCTACCAGGGGAGAGGAACTAGAAGAGGCTGACAGATGTGGGAGCATTGTTTTATGGGGTGAACACCACCCCTCCGACGTCCCCGCTCCTCCTTTGCGCCTTGTGTCTTCTGACTACACCCCACGGCGCGCGTGGCGTGCTGTGATTTCAAATAGGACCGGCGATTTCGTGGATCCGAGACTGAATACCGAGCTGTTTAAAAAGCTCGGCGGGCCATGATCGTGTGAATGTTTCTTCGGACTCGGACGTGCCTGTGCGAATCGATCCCAAGCTCGAAATCGACTTGCAACGGACGATCCCCAACCGGGAGATTCAAAATTTTTGAAACTTTCAGGATACGTAAGGTCATTTGTAGACATGTATTACGCAATTCTTTTTGTTACGTAAAGTTACTTTAAGGGGTGGAAATTAACCCCCCAAATATTCGGCTATTTTTTATTTTATTTCTATAACTCGCATACTGTACAAAATAGTAAGAAAGTAAAAAATTACTTGTTTTGTCCAAATCTGTCGCGTGGTATACGATTTGTTGATTATTTAAGAAATTAGAAAACGAATAAACGAATAATAAATATTTCTTCTTCGTGTATATTTTTTCCTTTAATATAGATATTAGATTCATTGTATAAGCAATGTTAGTGTCTGCCGATAATCGTTATGCGAGTTCGAACGGTTAATGTGCAAATGGCAATGCAGCTTTTAAAAATATTTGTAACATGTAACATATTTTACTCTAGATAGATAAAATGTCAGATGCGGTTCCTGAAATTGCAGAATTGATTTTTCTCTTCTATAAATCAGGATTGAGCCAACAGTGTTCCATACCAACGAATTCGAAGCTTCGGTTGAGGCAGGTGCGTTCTAATTGTGGATTTAACAACAATTTTTGAAAAGTGGAATTCAAAAGTTAATTGATGAGAGAACTATGAAATGAATAGTTCATGCACCAATCGTTAATTTATAGACTTTCACGATGATTTTAATAAGAAGAACGCGAGTATTAGCATTTTCTATTTAAAGTTAGGGTTTCACTGTCATTGATCATTTGCGATTATTCGGACCGAATCATTCCGAATATATGAATCTCCATAAAGTTCTTTCGTCGTTGGAGAGAATTGGACTTCGGCGAGATATTCATGGAGATTTCGATATTCATCAAATTCCAGGAGCCCATGTAAGTCAAATTGTTGTTTGATATTACGTGGAGCGAGATTTTCGAACTTCTCATATCTTCAATTTAGCGACGGATCAAATTTGATACAGATGATCCACGGTATGTAAGCCGTTGATTATGAAATCAATATTCATAAAGCTCCTGGTTCTTATAATCCAGCCGCTGTTTGATTTTAGAGAGTTTTCAATATTCATAAAGTCCCTAGTTGATGTAAACCTGACAACGTTTGACTTTTTAGGGCTTTTTGGAATTTCTGCTTTTCGCTCGGTTTAGTGGTGGATTCGATGCGGATATTCAAACAAGTTGTTGCACCGATATTTGACGCATTGATCACGGCGAAAATAAACCTTGGAAGACTTCATGCACGTATAGGTACCACCGGAAATAGATCTGCAAACTACGAAATATTAATAAAATTCCATTCGATCCTGCAGTAATTACCGAAATATCAAATCAGTTTGAAGCCGGATATATCAAATACAAAAATAGAGTGGCACTACAGAAATATCGTAATTATATTAACATTTGGTGAATATTAAATATTTTATATCGCAGTGTATTCATTTACATACAAACCGAATAATTTCTCTCGTGCATTAACCCAAGCCCAGCATTCTGCATAAAAATCTCTCGATTCGAATGGAAAATTTTTTACCTAAATAGTGAAATGAATAAAATGTAGACAGAATAAAATACACTCTTCTCAGATTCTCTGCGCAGAGATGTCAAAATTGTTCTAATTTCAAAATTGTTGAAACCAGTTATTTGTGCTATAAATGTACTATTAATATGGTATAAAAGATGTTTCTAATTTAGAAATTTCTGAGCCCGAAGTTATTTGGAGGTCACACCATTACAATATAGTAAAGAAGAAAGATAAGAGTGGTCCATTTAAAGCAAACTATCTAATTATTTTTTCGAGTACAATGCTTTCCAAGTATGTACTGTTTCCAGTATTATAAGGTAAGCATTATAGGGTACAAGGATATTAGAAGGCTAACCGATCACAACGAAGACAAAGCAAACAAAGGAATAGGCGGTGCCTGGAGCCATAGAAAAACTCATTGCAAATTCAAGCAGAAGGGTGCCGACAGGATCCGTATTCCGCGAAAGTGGTAATTTAAGAAGCCGTCGTTTCATCGAGCGGCGAATTGGATCGTAGAAACATTTTTCCCGAAGCCTGTTGCCCTCGTTGAACAATTTCACAGCCCGGGGTCCGAATATTACGAATTCATCGTAGCGAGTTCGGCGCAAGATGGCAACGCTTAGGCGCAGAATTACAAATCGATTGAATCGAAGGGGTTCCCGTCGTTGTGCGCGGAGAGAAATTAACATCGTGTTTTTAATGCCGGGGATAATTGTAAGGGTGGAATTATACGAGGGGTCCGAGAGTCCGGGTCTGCGTTTCGTTTGGTTGCGTGGCTGGCAGCGGCTCTCACCCTCGCCGGGCTGGCTCCTTCAATAATCAATGAGTCCTCGGCTCGTTCGCCGGCCGACCGAGAAATTAACATAACGAGACCGACGCCAAATCCGCGGGCTGTCTAAATATTTGCCGGATTCGTGGAGCTCGGATCGCGTAGTCGAGAACGCGCGGATCTCTCGAGGCACTCGAGCGATTACACGCATTGTAACAGTCAACGCATTCGTGAAATAAAATCCAATCGGACCAATTGACACCGGAGAACGGCTCCCTCGGCGTCCTCGGCGATCTTCAATTCCGAACGACTTGCTCATCCGCCTTTTTCCACTTTTCCTCCGGATACCTCGCAGCCTCGTCTCTCTATTTCCCCTTCCCCGAGCCCTCTCTATGCTTGCTCTATTTTTTTACGCGCGCGCTTTCAACCCTTTCGAAGCACCACTGTCGTGCTGCTAAGGTGACTCATGGCCACTCAGCGGTTCAACTGCGCGTGAACCCTCGATTCAACAGCTGAACCGTGCTCGTTACGTGAACCGCGAGAATCAGTTCCAGCACCGTGGGCTCGATCGGTTCCATTTGATAAGTCCAATTCGATGACTTCCTTCGCCACCGTCACCGAGAGTCCAACCGCTTCCGTCGCCGCCGCCGTCGTTGTGTCTCGTCTGCGTCACTTTTCCGCCGCGGGCGTATACACGCGTCTGTGCCTCCTTCTTTTTTTTCTACAGTAACCCCCTCCCCCCACTCCCTCTCACTCACTCATTCGCGTATATGTGTTGTTGTTTCTTTTTTTCCTCCTTTTTTCTTCGCGTTTTTTTTTCTACCTCTCCCGTCCATCGACGATCGCGCACACAGACCCGCGCACAGACACACGGACACAATCGTTTCTGTTTTCCCACCCTCTTCTTCTCGTTTTTTTCCGCTGCTCCCGCCCCCTCGGCCCCCTACCGCCGCTCTACCCCCGCCCCCTGTATACCAACGATAACAACGCGACGCCCAAGCGTTCCTCGAATCGTAGTATTTTACCCAGAATTAATCTGCAATTTTATTTACTACGGATCTCGAAAATAACGCTTTTTTTCGCCGGTACTGGACGGTCGGCGGGCAGTGAGGGGTGCGCGGTGGGTGGAGGGGAGATGGCGGAGAGGGCCCACTCGAATGAACCAGCTATAAATATATCCGGTGACATTATTCGGATGATCCCGGGTCACGGATCTATCGAGAAGGATTATCATAGGCCGCGACAGAGGAGCCCGGTATCCCTGGCGTTGCCAAACAAGCAGTGTGGATCGTGGATCGTAGTCGAGGGCCTTGAATCGTTCGTCTTTGAAGGCGCAGTTTCGAGGCTGGTCGTTCGAATCGGGTCTCGATAAGACCCTAGGTCCGCGAATAGTGGGGCCTGGCAACGCTTCAGTTTCTAAAGAGGCTCTGGTAACTATCCTATGCAAGTGCAAAATTTTTTTTATTTAGCATATCACATATTCATACAGATGTTGATTAAAATAAATACTTACATCTGTAAATTACAATCCTAGAAGAAAGGAAAACTGCAAAGGCGAGCTTTGATATTCTGTTAATAGTTAATGTTAACCGACAGCCTATAATCTAGGCTCTAGAGTGTACAGTGATTTGATAAATTTTATTCTTTATGACGAACTTTGCCGTAATACGTGACTGAAATTTTCGCTTTCGTAATTGTGTAGACGTGTAAATGGAATGATAATAAGGTGAGTGCAAATGCATGGTTGTGTGAATGTGACAAATGAGTGATTAGGTCGCACTCATCGATATTCGCATCAAGCGAAATCCGATATATGCAGCGAATGATTTGGCGCGAACATGGCATCGATGTTAATTGGTCAGTTGAACAATCAAATGTCTTGAATCTTATTTGTGATGTTGAAAGAACTGAATAGTTTACTAAAGAATGAGTCGCAAATTTCTCTAAAAAATAGTAATTGATTGGTATGACAAAAAATCAGAAAATAATGTTTCCTTTTGGTAACTCACGTGGATACTAACATCGAAATATCATCGAAATTAAACATCGCGAAGATCACAGTTTTTCAGAACTTTCCACCAACAACTGTAAAAAATCTGGAGATATTTCCATCTTTCTATTTCACCCGATTTGCAATCTTTACACTGTGTTCGCGCGTCGTCCAGTCCCACGAACATTTCAAAAAAATTCCAGTAGCGTGGTCTAGTTTGAAAAAATATTATTCCGTTTCACACAGCGACCGAATATTTTCCTGACCGACGGTGCTTCGATCTCAGACATCGATCGCTCATTATATAGGATCAATCAATAGTTTACCGCTCCACTCGCCATACCTCGAAAGCGTAGAAAGTTCGTGAAATCTCGGGAAATCGCGGGAGGCGTGAGAGCGCTCGGAATTCCAAAAAATGCGAGTACCTGGAAAAATTCGAACGCTCGACTTGGCTGGAAAGATCGATCGCTACTCGACTCGAAATTCGAGTGCACGTACACCTCTAGAGAAATCGCGCGACCGAATTCGCAGGGCAACGGAGCGTGGTCTAAAGTGTCGGCCGGCGTCCGGGGAGGGGGAAACCGCGACAGTCGTTGTAAGCCGCGCGAGCGGCCAGTGTTCTCGTACACATTCGTTAGGTTGCGGGTTTCAGATTAAGGGGTATGAGCGTAAAAAGGGGGCATCGGTCGAACGCGAGGAGCCGGCGCAGCGACGGGAACCGGCGGGGGGCGGTAAATGTAAAAATATTGCTGAATCGGTGCAGATAACGGTTTCATATGGGGGCTCTCTCTACTACGGCTCAACACCACCTCGCCCACCCCTTGCTCGTCCTATCCGGCGGCCCACCCCGTTGCTCGCCCCCGCACCGCCACGCGGCCCCGATACGGTGCGGGACTTGCTTTGAAAAAAATGTATCTCGACTCCGGGCGTAGTGATACGAAAACGTTTTGCATTTCAGCGAGCACGATGGCGAGCCCGTGCACCCGTTCCGCGCGCCCGGTAACGAATCAAACGAATAACTTTCGACGCGCGAATCGTCCCTCCGAAAATTACCGTAGTTCCCTGGCAAAACGTCCGTATAATACGAGAGCGAGAAAGTCGAGCTCTTTCCACCGATCTGCAGCGATCCACCGGCGTTGTAATCTCCACCGAGCCGTGGATCCTTATCGATCCATCGGTAACAAGATTCCATATGTAGATGGACGCGAAAGTTCCACTCGGCACGATTAATATTTGCCACCCTCCTACTTCGTCGTTGACGAATCGCAGTTTCTCGGCCGTTTGCCGCCGCTTGAATAAATTAAATATTGTTCATTAGCAGCTTCTCCGCTCGTCGTTGTTTTTCAAACGGCGCCTGTTTCGACGCGCTCGTCCTCTCCTCCCTGCTTCTTCCGCCGTGATTAAAAACCTTTCGAGATTTTAATCGAAGAAAAATATTCGCATCAATTGTACGGGCATGGACGATCGATCGATCGCCGACAATATTTTCCCTCGGACTCTTCGAGCCCTCCGTCGCGGTTTCGCATTTATTCCCCTGATGCTGTTTTCACGAGGATACAATCTTCCCTACGCGGCCGGTCTCAATGGAAACAATTTGTTGATCTTTTTCGGGAACGCTTTTTTCGGCCCCTTTGTCTCGCGCCGGGGTTTCCTCGCCGATCTATGCAGGGGATCCGCCCTCGCGCGAGTTCTCGTGTGTTTAACATTTTTTATGGTGGCGCGTCGCCTAAACGTTTAGCATATTCTTTATAAAATTGTTCAAGGTAAGTAAAGGAGGCTTGAGAACTTCGCGTACAATTCCTGTTTTATATACCAGAAAAAGACAATTTATATTTATTGTGTAGCTGGATTTGCTTGTATAATTGACAGACAATAGCAAACGGAAATCTATTCATACTTAGAGAAGAAAGGAAGTTTTATAGTACACAGATTTCGTTTGGAATCTTCGTCAGAAGTCTAACTGAATGTCGTACAAAATGTCTTTAAATAAATATGAAACGAAGATCAACAGGTCAACACTTTATCTACCGGAAGTCTATGAAGTTATTGGATGATATTACCGGGAACGACTTGCTCTTATGCGACTGAAATAGTTAGTGCCATTAAAGAATTTATTAAGCAGTTTTCAACTGTAAGTTATAGACTTACGGAAGTTATAAAACGCCCGCAGATAAATAATATTATATCGTCTAAAAGAAAACGATTCAATTTCTCTGTAATGAAGCAGATTTGCTGAGGAAGCTATTTATAAAGATCAAGTAAATAAAGTTTGAAATTTTATAAATTCTCTATTAAGTTCTCTAATTTTTGTGGGTATCTATAGGGGTTAGGTTCGTGTTTTAATAACTGACACATTTCTTGATGTAGATATTAATTTCTTCCAGATCGCTTGACGTCAATATTAATGCCTTCCCAAATTTTTCATATAGATATTAATATCTTCGAGATTTCTTGATGTTGATATTAATATCTTCGAGACCTCATGATGTATATATTAATGCCTTCCATAATTTTAACGTTCTAATAGCTCACAGATTACTTGCTGTTCTTCGTAGGTCACAGTACACAGGATACTGTCACCGTCAATCTGCTACTTTTCTGAAATAAGACTGCCACTCATTGCTTTTCCTATTCAGTGTTCACCGGCGACATCCGAACGGTTCAGCAGGTGGGCCAATTAGACGAATTGCCCCCTATCGACGCGCCATCGACGGATCCGTGGAACGTCCAACTGGAAGCAATGAGTGACAGTGAGATTACTGCAGAGCGGAGAGATTAACAGCAAGAATAGAAAGAAGACAAGTGAGAGATTATGCGCAATGTAAGAATAATGTGCGACAATAACTATTTAATCAATTAGTGCAAAGACATTCTATTCCCTTTGACAGCTGTACTTTTTATTCTGACTCCTTGAAGCTTTTATTTCTAATACAAGATTATTGAATTCACGATTTTTGTTAATTTTGCTAATTTTAGCAAACAGAATCTAAATTAGAAACGTTTAAAATTTTTAATTTCAAACTTTGTTTATCTCGTTCATTGACGCATCTGCGTAACAAATAAAATTAGCCCGCGAATTTATATCGCAAAATTATTAATTATTATGATATAATATTGTACAGATTTAGGAATATTTATTAGGTTGACTAGGATAAAAATTCATTGAAATTGTTTGATTGCTTGAAAATTTGGGGGTAATGTCAGTTAAAAATTGAATAGTGAATTTAAATTGAATAACATTTTAATAATTTTCTATTTTTCTAAGTAGTATCCCCGTAGCAAAATCAAAAACTTCGCCTGCGGTTGGAGGGTTGATAAAAGAATTTATTGGTCCATATTATGGACGTTAATAATTCATATACGTATTTATTAAAGGATATTAGATAGACTTTCTCGACACGTGGGATCGAAGAAGAGGAACCGATCGTCGAGACATCGTCGCCAACGCCCTGAAACGGTTTACTCGAGAGGGGCGAGGCGAAGCATTAAAATGAAAATTGATGAACTGCAGTATCGTAGCCGGCGAAATAATCTGGAAAGTTATGGGCCTCGTAATTTACCGCAGCCTTCCTTAAATTCATAATGAGACGCATTTAAAGCAGCTGCCGGTAATCACGGCGATTAAAACGTCCTTAAGCGCGCGCCGAAACAAATTATACTCCGGTTACGAAACAAAAAAATCGTCCTTTCGGATTTCGAGTGCACCGGAACGAAAACGAAATTATTAGACTGTTAAACGAATGAGGCGGCTTCTTCTGATGAACTTTTAATCGGCAGTATTTCACGTGGTATTTATAAATACCTCTTTACTCATAATTATGCATTTTTACAGAGCTAAAAGTTTATTTACGGGTCGTAGTCAATTGGGGCTAACATCGCTGTAAATATTCTTTTCTTTTACGAGATGTAACAAATAAAATAGCCTTAAACCATAATTTCTTTAATTTATGCTAGAAGTAATACTGCAGGTATTTTTCTTTTTGAATTTCTGGTTCTTTATTTTCTTCATTCTTCTATTTGGGCCTTTTTGCGCATTTACACATTTCAGCATTCTAATATTAATTAATTTATTTCTTGCAAATACGACAAATGTATTAATGCAGGTTTTTCACCTTTCTGCAAATTAGATTCACTTATTTATATCGACTCGTAATAAAGTTCATATCGAACTGAAAAGTTGAACGAAATTCTGTAAATAATGAGATTAACAAAGATCAGTTATTTGTAATGAAATTCGTATTACTTTATAAATAAGTATATAAATTCGTTCCCGATCTGTGAAAGGGTTCATTCGATTTGCAAATTTGTATGGCCAACAAAAGGATTCATTTGCAGTGCTAAAACTTGAATATGGTTTTCAAAAAGATCAATTTTCGTTGAGAACGAATGAATGCGATCCACAAAAGGGTTAACGTGGAGTGCCGAACGCGTTTAAAGTTTTACGGGATGAATAGAACCCGCGCGGCATATGCCACTTGGAGGCCTACAACTCTGGTAATTTAAAAAATTGCGTATTCCCGAAGCATCGTAGAAAGCGAAAAACGAAATCGATTTCTTAAGAGTTCTAGACCGGAACCCGCCCGTAACAATTTCGCAGCGGATCCGGCTATCCGGAGCGTAGATCCGACGAGAAATCGGCCCGGGGTATGAAAAGAAAGGATGCGGGCGTCCCGACGCCGGATAGTTGGTGTACTCCGGGGGATGAAAGGTGGCGGGGGCACCGCGAGCCACACGGCCACGTAAAGGTATGCGGGCAAACCCCCATTGCTATTCAAAACGTAAAAACCATTTAAAAATGTAATACCCGGGCAGCCGGGGAAAAAAGTGTGCGCGTGATCCAACGTGTGACTTTGTAAGTAAAATATACTGCCCGGCCGTGGAAGCCTCGGTCAAATAATCGTGATTTATCGGCGTAAGGAATTTTCGTCGAGCGAAAAAAATGTTTTTTTCGAACTACCCCCCGCCTCGGTCCAGCCACCCCCGCTCCACTGCTCGGTGGTTTTTCGAATTCGTGGGAGGGTAATGAGCGGCATCGACCGATTGAGGACGCCGATGCTGGAATTCGGCCTCCACGACCAGTGAGCCCACCCTTCGCATCTCCAGAGTTGCTTAACCTGTTAACCAGGGGGCGAGTTGTTTCATTTTTACCTTGCTCCCGTCGCTTTCTAATTAATTTTCCCGGACGTCGTGATACTCCACCAGTATTTTAATATCCACGTTGATCCTTTTCTTTAATTTTGTAAACCACTGCGGTTGAATAATTGATTTAATCATTCGTAAATGATTGTTGAATTCGTTGGCTCAGTCAATTGATTCTTTTAGTAGGATACATTTCTGTATCAAATTAAAAACACTCAGTGCATAATTTGGTATGGCATTTTTATCAAGATTCTTTAGCTGGAATATTTACATTTCTCAGAATTTTTCTGTATATATGACATTTTAATTAAATCGCCACTGGCACAAAACACGACTGAAAAATGTTCAAAAATAGTCAAATATTTTCAGAGTTTATTGTCAGAGTTATAGTCTCGCATGGTGTATGAATTAGATTCGTGTACTAGTGACTATCGTCCATATAAATTGTTCGAATAAAATCGCAGCGCACTGAAGAAACAGTTGCATGATTTTCTAAAAAACGATAAATTATTTCCAGAACTCATGGTCTCTGAATTTTTCCATTCTTTCTGCATTGATTAATAAATGATTCAAAATTTTCGTCTCATATTGTGCAACAATTGATTTGCTGTGCCGATGACAAAAACAGTTCAAAAGCGATAAATCAATGTTTGTATTCGCCGTGTTTAAAGTATCTCACGTCTTCTTACTATTTTATCGCAAGATAACGCGAGGATTCATTCGATTTGCGAACGCACCGCGGAGACAGCTAGCCGAATAAAACCGAGTGGCGTAAATTTTTCGCGGCATGCCTTGCCGGCGTGACAGTTCGTTCAAAAATCGTTAACCGATTTCGGTCTGGGCGAAGATTGAGACCGGCGAAGGGCCGTGTACCGGTCGAATTAAAATCATAAGCGACCGCAACCGCATATTGACCTCATAAACGTTTTCCCTCGTGTAAAAAACGTGATGTCCTGGAAAAGAATTACTCTTTCTCTCTACCGCGGGCACGAAACACGGCGGAGCCGCAAGTGGAAGTGCGGTATAACGTTAATTGAATATATCGGATTCCTCGAGAATATCGTGGTTGCGGCGATAGGAAATGGATGGAGAAATAATTGTCGGGAACGCGGGGAACGTGTCGCACCGGTAAAGCTTCGTTTTTACTGCAATTATATTTGTTGAATTTGATACGAATTCGATCGAAACCGGTAATCAATTTCCCGGAAGTGTCTCGGTGCCGTTCTTGCGCACCGCGGATGAACCCTTTCATCAAACAATTTTATATGTAACCGCTAATCCCAAATCGAACGTTCTTTCCGCGAAGTTAGCCGGATATCCAGTACACGAAAATGTAATTTACATCGTTCCCCATTTTCTTATGCAACGAGGTCATTGTATTAATGTTTTCGAAGGCAATAGCAATTTTCTCAAGGTCTATAGCAATTCTTTCGGCGCTTATGCCAATTTTATATAATTTTTTGAATCCGATAGTAGCAAGATTTAAATTTCTTACGGATCTGACGATTTTTGTACGTTAATATTGTGATAAATGTACTAGTTGTTTAAATTTTGAGATAGACTTGATTAAATCTTGAGATTTTTATGGTGATATTTTCAAATACTAAGTTTGCGTTTCGATAATTAATTTTGATCGAAGTCGTTGTCTATGTCAGTAGTTTTCTTAATTTTTATTATTTTTTAACGGGATCGCACGACGCTATAAAATAATTCTTATGTGCAACGATTTTGTATACTCTTCTAATTATAGTATAATAGTATATATTTTTATAACAGTAAGATCACTTAAATGTGTTTTAAAACCTTGAGACTCTAATTACAGCACAAGTTAACTATTTTTGATCATTTACAAAGCAAGAAGGCCTGTTGTAGGAAATTTTTGTTATAATTTTCAAAATAATTGAATAACATTCTACAAAATTGATGCTTTCACGGTGTCTCGTCATATTCAAACATCGTTTAAAAATATCAAATGTTTAAAAAACAAGAACAAAATACATCCCTGCATTCAGGACAGTCTGTAGAATTGTTGTACATAAAAATCATTCTCGTAACTATCACAATTGAAACAGGACAAATTTTTAAACTAAAGACTTTATCATCAAAATTATTGCAAAAACATCTGACGAAGATTATTAGACTAATATGCACTAATGACAAAAATAAATCTATCAAATATGCAATAATCAAATTTTTCAAGAACTTAAAAATACAATTGTATTAAAATTAATAAAAACCGAAATAAATCTCCGCGTAATACCTACATCTAGCAATAAATGCGGACACTTTTCATTTCCCGCAGTCTGTGAATTATTTGAAACAATAGTCCGCAGAATCTATTTTTCAGCAGTTGCATTATGCATTCCAGGGCTCGGTGACGTCACAGGAACGGACCGTGGCCCGGTGTCAGGTTTTTCGCGGTCGTGCACGATATCGTTTGTGTCAGACGGGCGCCGACCTCATTTACGAGGCTTTCGTCGGAACTTCGCGGCCAAGAATTATAATTAAGATCCTGCACCCCCGTCGCTCACGCGGTCACCCCTCTACGCCCCCCGCTTCCCCACCGTAGGCGTCTTCCTAGTTCTCCTCCAACGACGCCAGCCACCTTCCGTGATATTACATTCCATTCCGAGCTGGATCAATCCTCTAATGGCCGGAAGTTTAATTTGTGCGCGGCTACAAAATAATCGCGAGCTGGCCCGAGGAAGCGTGACCCGTCGAGAGGTTTATTATTCATGAGGTCTTATTATTGCGCCGATTCGACGACCCAACGTCGATACCTCGAATACCGTCAGGTGTCTCGTCGGTCTTGCGGACGTTCTCCTTGCGGAAATGTTTTGACTTCATCGGGGCTCCGTTGATTTAAGGTATTCTCGTCTAGAACGCGATTTTCTTTCCTAATTCTTTTTAAAAGAAACTATGCAATTTCTAGCGTTGGCATTTTTGATAAATGTTTGCTATTCTTTTAACA
Organism: Augochlorella aurata; assembly: GCA_028455555.1. Lineage (NCBI taxonomy): Eukaryota > Metazoa > Arthropoda > Insecta > Hymenoptera > Halictidae > Augochlorella > Augochlorella aurata. The sequence goes on from CM052165.1 coordinate 2,394,504, forward strand.
ATATTTACAAATTTGTACAGTAGTAACAGTAAAAATTGATGGTAATTTTATTTATTTCAAATAAACAAAAGGGAGATTCTTATCGCTAGATTTGTGGGACACTAAAAGCAGCTGTTTTCTGTTAGTTCATAAAGTAACAATAAAACATTTATTCTTCCGAGAGAAGAAAAGAATTGATAATTATAAAAATGGTATCACTAGAATTTCAAATATCAGTTTCCTTGATTTTTATATTATAAGCAGGAATTATTCCAAAGTATCGACGAATAGCATACATTTGTCTGCATTTTGCTAATGTAATGTAATCCTGAATAATTAAATCCAAAAAATAATTCTAAAAAGTCTATGAATAGCATAAACGTAATAACACAAATTTTGAATGAGAAGAATGATCCTAAATAACTTACGAATGGCATACATTTCTATACGATCCATATTTTTAAAAACAAATGTATAAAATCGTATGTGACGCAATCCTGAACAATTCCACCAAAGAGAATAATTCTAAAGCAGGTAACAATTGCATAAACACGGCGATCAGCATTTTACGATCAAATGTACAAAATCCTAATTTTCAATAATCCTGTGATTTCGCGTCGTCATTCGAAAAAATATCGCAGCGTTTCGGTCCCTTCGCAGGGCCAGGCAGCAAGGACAATAGGGTAATATCCGAGTTTATTATTCGTCAATATCGGGGCTTTAGAGGAACCTTCGCGCGATCAGTTTGTACATACAACCCGCACAGCGGTGCCTATTGATCGGTAACTTTATTCCAACTCAGCTAATGGAACCGGGGACGTAATTCGGCTATGTGACATAATGTTAACCAAGCATGCGTATCTTATTGAGTCTGGTGTTTTGGGAGGGGGGCCCCGTCCGTTAATGAACCATAATTACGTAAGCCCAAATATTGCTTTAATTATATATCTCACTAGTCCGAGCCTTTCAGGATCGGCGTCATGCTAGGCTAACTTCATCGATCCGCACCGGTGTATTGTCATTAGTATCTTTTGTAGCATGCCATCAAAGTGATTCTTTCCTAGTCGGACTAACCGTATCACAGTAATTTATTAGCGCACCGATAATGCCGCTTTGTGAATTCTGTTGTCGAAATCTAATGCACGGCGAATGTTTGCGTTTCGTTCCATAATTATGCTGTTACAGAGCGGAGTTGGGCGAAATTTTATTCGCATAACGGACAAGAGACGAAGACCAAAAACAATTTTATTCGACGGTATCGAATAAGTTCGGCGAATAAAATTATTAGATAATAAAGATTATAATAATATAATAAATTATCCGAATAACATTTTATTCAGATTAATCTGTTATTTTATAACAGATTATTATTATATAATAAATTATCCGAATAACATTTTATTCGAATCAGAATTCATTTGAATAAGATATTATTCGTATAATAAATCGTTCCACTAAGATTTTATTCCATTAACAATTCATTTGAATAAGGATTTATTGATACAGACATTTATACTGAAAATAATTGATTTTGTATAAAAATGATACAACATGAAGTGGCTTTTTCATGGTTTATCAATTCATTTCTTCCAGATACCTTTTTACAAATAATCGTTATTTGTCTAAAATATTCGACTAAAAAGAATTCATTTGAGGTATTCGAAGATCGAGAACTAAAAGATTTGAGCAATTGTTCCTAAATTGACAGATAACATCCAGTTTCTGGGGCAGGAAATAAAACTGAGCAGCCGCTGTAAAGCGTCTTGATTTTCGACGATTCCCTTAATTGGAGACATACACCGAATTAATTTCTTGGTCGGTATATAATTAAGGAGAGCACGCCGCCGCGCCGGGTGGCGAGCAGGATCAATTTTGACGGAATGAACGTCATCCGTTTAATCGACAATACCAATGATTCAAGCCACTGCCGACAACACGTGCTTACGAGAATCAGATTCGCGTTCATCGTCAGATACCCGAAATAACAATCTCGGGCACGTACATAACATGTCCCTGTCTCTCGATGCATATACGACAATCCGTGTAAGTGGCAAATTACCAAACCCAATAGTCGCGCCTGACTCCCGTTCAATAATTAAGTCGGCTGGTGTTACGTAACGTGCCTACGGTGTATAATCGTATCTACGATTGAGAGCCGTTCGTGTGTAATTCGATATGATTATTCATTGGGACAGGTGAATGCGACGGTAATTCCGCGGTGATTAAAATAATCGGCACCCGTGACCGTGCGCCAGCATCGCGTTTCTGTTGCACGGCTGATAATAAACGCTTTCATCTGTCGACACCGCGGCAACCTAGCCTGATTTCCACCGAAACCAGCTCAGCTTTCCCCGGAAACTTTTCCTATCCATCGCTGCTGGTCATCGTCTGCTACCATCGTCTTGTTGAAATCTCCCGGCGGCCGCGAGAACTTCCATCATGGAACCGCGACTTTCGTCTAAAACGCAGCGATCGTCGAATTTTCGGCTTTATTTTTAGTCGTCGATTTATTTTACTTGCAGACTGGACGGTTTAACTTTGGAATTATTGAATGAATATTGATATTTTTGAATCCGCAACGTGAAAGATGCTTCATTGAAATTAATCTAGGAACAGTTGCAGATTCGCTCGAGAATTTTATTTTTCATTGTATTTGAGAACATATTTTTTAGTAATGAAATGATTGTGTAATAATCTATATTTTCTCAGACAATTGGTACTTTCTAGAGGAATTTATGGATTAACAATTGTAGCTTTTAAAGTCACTCAGCTTCGAATGAAAAGTTATTTCGAAAGTTTTCTTCATTGGAAACAATAGAGTAAATAAAATCCTGTACAATTTGCTACTGTCCAATAATAAAATGAGAAACCAGGATCGATGTTCATTTAAAATCACTTAAAACCGGAGAAATAATTATCTTGAAATTTGTCTTTATTAGAATAAGTTGTACAATTTTCTACTATCTGATAACTACGAATAAACGAAGAGCGATAAATAGACTTCGAATTTTACGTATTTATGACAAAAGTGTGTAACTGAAATATAAAATTGTGAACACGTAAAAAGAATTTAATAATACTATGATAAATGAAACAATTTACCCTTATCTCATTTCCATTCCTCAAAATCATCTTGGAAACTTATTTTTCGCAAAAATCCGCAATTTAGTGATAAATCAGAAGTCGGCGCACATTTCAAATCGCTTATTATCAATTGAAAAGTCGAAAGCTTTCCTCGTTAAAAATAGCGGAGTGATTGAAATCGAATAGAATTTCCTCCCATGCAATAACGATAAATAAACAGAGAATGAGAAATTGAGAGCCGGCGTCTATTAGCGTAAATGTAATTTGAGAAATCTTGGCCGTAAGTGGCTACACGTTTAAAATCGTACCATCATCGCAGCGTGGCGGATTGATAGACTCTCGAACCGGAGCGAGTTCACGGTAGAGGAACTCTTCTGAGAAATCGTTCAGCCGCGTGAAATGGAAGCGATTAACAGTTTCTAGAATTCTGCAGTTTGCGCGTTTAATGCTGTTGGTTTTCAATGTTTGCGATCGGTTATCTCTGACCGCTCCTTTCAAAATAATAATTATTACGCTGTTTAATCGCCGGCCGGTGGTTAGCCCGACCGAAAACTGTAATACAGACATTCGCCGTATTATGCTAATGGCTGAATCCATCCGGCCGAGTTTATCGCTGGATCGGAACGATCTCGGTAATTTTCGAGGCAAGAGTTTACGATGCCACGGACGGTTGCGTGGGAAGTGATCGCACAAATCAACGTTGCGTCCAGGATCGTGTACGCTAAAAACTTGCTAATTCCAGTGATTAATTATCGGCTGTATATATTATATGCATGTATAAATATCGTAGCGTTCTACTCGTTTCTTTAATCAATTATTCAACGTCCCGGGCTGCGTTCCCGTTTAATTGAATTTTAGATGCGTACCAATCTATGAAATGACCGACAATCAATTAATCTCGGCATATTAAAACGGAACAAGGCCATCGGAAAGAAATAATCAGCTCCTTATTAAAGATTTCATTAAAATAAATATCTCATTGTACTTCATTACGCGTTTCGTTCTACGCCGTTTTACATAAAAGATCCATAAAACCGCGGTCTTCTAATTTAATTATACTCGTCGTACATGTTTCTCTATGTTGCTAACGAGAATTCCAAAAAAAAAGTAGATGCAACAGGAGCGCCGCGCCAAGAATTTGTTAGGATACTTGTTAGAGTTTTCTAATTTCAATTTTCTGTTTATCGCAACCATCAAGGAAAGGATACGTTTAATAACTGCTTAGGTTATCACGAAGCCTCCGCTTCATTTTAACCGGAATATGCTTAGCCGTAATGCGATATTAAGTTAATTAACCGGGTGAAAAGTATGGTACAGCCCATGAGGCTATTACAAAACTGTACATTGCATTTGTTAATGCGCCAGACAATTGGCACTCTTACGCGCTTAATTAGATGTAACGTTCTGGCATTGCTGCGATGATCTACTTCCCTTTGCAGCGTATTTAAACAGATGTTGTTAATCTTTTAAAAAGGGAAGTTGCGTGTCGTGCGAATACCAGTCCGGTACGAAGCGGTCCTTGGTGGGGGAAGTGACTTTCGTCCGACAATTATAGTTGCTATTATCCCGAAGAGGTATTAATCTGTATACTCTACAATTAAATATTAATTTTGTCGAATTTTTTCATAATAAATATTATAAATATAATTTTGTCATAAATATTAATTTTGTCGAAAGGCAGAAGTGTCATAAAAATTGATTTCTCTTCTCCGTACTTTGGAACAACAGTTTTACTAGTGCTTGACGTTTCAGCTATTCATTCGCGCCAAACAGTTTTGCATGTTCTGCATTTATAAATTTCGGAGGACACCAATTATATACATTTTTATATACATTATATACATATATAGATTTTATATTTATATGAATCTTATATTTCTCACAATTAACATAGACAATTTTTATTTTGCATTACACTATACAGTCTACAAAAATCAATAAAACCGTAATCTCTAATCAGGAAACTTTGGAAGAGCAGAAAGAAATAGGTGATTTTTGATGAAAATATTTCAAAAACTTCTTATTAAGAAATGAACATTTCTTTTCCATATTTGATATAAAAATCTCTGGAACACTCATAAGTGCTACATAACGATAAAAGCATGATCTCCTTCCTACCTCCGGCGAATACAATGTCACCTAGATCGCCCTGAAAATCCCATAAAATTGCACCAAGCACGCCAAAAGAGTTACCAAACAATCGGATCATCCCAAGAAAAACAAATTTCCCAAACAATGTCCTCAGCGTCCCCAAAGAAGGTCCTCCAGGTTCCCCTCATCCATCGGCGAGGTACGTAACCGCAATTATGACGACGCCAAACAACAAATTACTCTGTCCCTGCGGCAGGTTCGCAAAAATCGCGGGTGCACGACGGCGGATGGCATCAAGTAGGCGACATCGCGGCCCCCCATAAGCAACGTCGTCGCCCCCCCATGCTTGAGCGATATCGTTGATCAGCCGGGGCTCGTCCCTCCCGCAGAAACGAAGTGGAAGGTAAGCCTTGGTGGTGCGCGGGGTCGGCATCGGCTCGAGGAAGCGGGTTCCTCCTGTCGTAATTCGATAAACGAGTGCGTCGATGGTCGTCGGAGGGGTTTGGCAGCGAGGCAGCCAGACCTGGCAGGCAATTGGCATCGATACTTTCGATAGGTCGACGCGTGCATCGAGTCAGATCCGGTTCGTTTCCCCGAGTGCTCTACGATGCCACGGTTCGACGGAGGATAAGAGGAAGAGGAGCCCGGGAATGGGATCGACGGAAAGAGAGCTGCGTAGAGTACTGCTAGGTAAAGAGAGGGAGAGAGGGAGAAAGAGAGAGAGAGGTGGGATCGGGTGGAAGGGGGAGAGGGTTCAGAGAATTAGGAGGGTGAGACGGGCAGGGAGAGTGGGAGAGATCGAAAGAGAGAGAAACGGTTCGCGAGAGACGCGGAACGGGAGACGGGGAAGGTTAGCTACTGTAATTAGTGAGAACGTATCGTAATTAGAGAAAATGCCACGTTTAATTGCTAATTGAGTTTCTGGCTGATGCGAGATCTAATTTTAATCACCTAATTACGTGACTACAGGCTGCGGGCTACGGACAGCCACCACCCTCTCCGCCTCCTGCGAATGTGCATGGCTACCGGTGCCGTTTCTGTGGGCGTATAAGTACTCGTCTAGTCGAACTGTAACGGGTGATACGCTGCTCGTGCCGGTTAAGCAGCGGAACGGTTCGCGGAACGCGACCGGATACGCCGTGTCGTCGGCCAGCCCTTATCGAGAACGATCCCGCACACCTGGCAGCGATGCTACTTTAATATTGCTTTCTTACCGATCCCTAGGATCATTTGCTTCGGAGAACCCGCAGC
>CM052165.1:2401008-2432694 GCA_028455555.1 Augochlorella aurata
CCAGTTTAATTGAAAATAATCCGCCGTACAAAACGTTCTCTAAACGTCAAAAATGTCAAACAGCAGTAATCTCAACTTCCCAAAAAATCTTGCAAATTACTTTCCGTCCGAAAAATTAGTAAACAAATAAATCGAAAAGTTAATAAATCGTCCAACAATTTCTGGTAAATCAATTTTGGAGACAGTCGCTCCGGCAGTTAATGCATTAACAAGCGACGTGGAGGGGATCATGAATGGAGGATCGCCGCGTGCACGGATCGGTTAACCCTTTTCTGCTTCGAGACACACGGTATACCAGCTCGTAACTTCCAGCCACCTTCGTTCGTACGTGTACGTACGTTTCAAGCGAATACAGGGAAATGCGGTTAGAAATTACATGGCTGCCGCTTATATACAGAGCGTGGAGCGTGGAACACGGGCTCTTATTAACGCGTGTATTAGCTATGCCGACTCACCCTTCTAATCTATATCCAACCCCGTGCCACGCGATTATTGGTTTCACGCAAGGACGGCTATCTACATTATGCCTACAGGGTGACGCTAATTTTGGAAATGCGCGTGTTTCTAATCTGCGGACCCGAGCCGCGTTTATAAATAGGCTACTCCGCTCGCAGGGTTAATGAGCGACCCGCCGACCGATCGATTGTTTCAATCGATGCCGCGCCGGTAATGGCTCCCAATTTCGCTGTTTCCTACAATTGCAACTAAAGCGCGGATGTTTATGCAAATCCGGAACACTGTCGGCTAATTCGCGGGAAATCCGATCAGAGGAACATTTCTTTGCTCCATTAGGGCTGCCGTTACATATAAATTGTTCAATTATCATGCGTAATTACCTGATTTATTCGACGAAGTCTTGGAAAGTCGAAAGCCGAACAATTTATGGAAGTGCACCATTTTCGTTGCACTTCATTCTGCAATTCACGAAATTGAATTAAAATTGTACTAATGCTGACCATTAAAAGGATTTCTGTTATAAATTTCGAGAAAAATGGACAATCGGTTTCTCGATTTTTCTCTTTTCTGAAATTTTGTACAACAAACTAAGTGACTAACTATTTTTTATCTCAGCAAAGACAAAATATCCGATCGAAGAAACAAAATCGATAGATTAAATTTCATGCATTAATAACTACTGTCCAAGGTCACTAATAAACAACTAGACTGTGGACTCCATGCACTTATGGCAAAAATTTTATGGCAAGAATAACATTTAAAGAGTCTCAAGAAATTATTATATATTTTCAACTTAGTCAATTTCTGAAGATATGAAACGTATTTATTTTTAACTTCAGCTCTCAAGGAATAAAAAATTAATGTCTTATTCATAAAATGTATAATTAATTATGCCCGAAAACAAACCAAAGGCACAGCAATTGGTTACCCCACAGCAACCGGCTCCACTATCCAAACTAAAAACAAAAGAAAACGAACAAACAGCTTCTTAATTATGATCCTCGGCAAATATGGGTTTCGAAACAAAGTCCTGCGCACGATTCATAAATATGCGAAAGAGAACAATGAATTCGTAGAACGCAAAGTTCGTTATTCGCAGGTCTTCTACAATTTCGCCGAGGGAAAATTTAGTGCCCGATCGATACCAATTGACAAAAAAAAAGTTGCTTGGTGCACAGAGTAGCAGTGTATTGGACAAGTAGAAACTGTAGAAACTTTTTATTTTACCGTAGAAACTTTTCGATCGAAGAATTGGGGATTACAGCCACGTGAGAACTTGACCGTCCTGTATCGATCCTCGAAATTGTTGTTTAGTCACGGGTGATTATAACCGTATCGCGAAATAACTTGCGGTCCAAGGGGCGGCGAAGGGTGGCCAGGAATAGTCGAATAGCCACTCGAGGCCACGGTTAGGGGGTTCTTAGACCTCCCGTTACTTTGACATTTTTAATTACGGACCCTTGTTTCCGGCGAGCTCACTTGTCTCTGCTTTGTGTACGAGCCGACTTCTGGCGGCTTGACCGGCATTAAAAAGCGTCATTCGCTGCGTGGAGTCGAGCACCATGAGTTAAACTTGAATTAGTAATCGTCCTAAGGCCGGCCGACCACAGCAAGCACTCCATGCGATTCTTTGTGCGGATCCTTTGATCGCGTCATCATCGCAGAAATTTCGCGATCCCTTCGATGACAGCGCGTTAAAAGCTTTGTTTGCGGCAGATCTGGGCAAGTTTCATTAGAAATGGAAATAAAAAAATAATTGGTTGAGATCATTTCCTTGCCAAACATCTCATTTGCAATACTGGCATTTGAAAATAAAGATAGGCAAAATTGTAAGCCATTAACGTGTGGTATGACATAGCAATTTCCTTTGTTCAATTTGCGTTAAACAAAGTGTCAGTAATAGTAATGCATAACGCATATTATTATTTTATTATTATTTTAATTACAAATTTTTTTCTTAAAATTATTTTTTAATTTCTTTAAAGAAATTGATTGGAGTAAGTGATACCCCACCACTCTCTTCACATTTTTATACCACACTGACGCCGGGTTAAAGGTATTAATTAAGTTTTATATTAAATAAATCAGCGAATGCGTTAATCTTTTAGCATTTTTCAGAAAAATTGGAAACTCTTTAAGCATGGAAGTAAATACAAAGTGCACAGGCAGAGCCGCAGAGATTCATTTTGTTTAACAAAATTCTGCACGAAGGATGTATAATATTTAATTTAAGTAATAGATATTTGCAGCACAATATAACAAGGTGTATTTATATTGCATTTATAAAATGTGTACACACACAAAGGTCGATTTTGAACAATCACCTTTCTACTAAAATTCTATTATGTAAAATTCATAAAATTAATAAATCGTGAGAATATACATCAAAGTCAATGATCAAAGAATAAGTGTTTAAGACAGTAACGCTTCGAGCTATCATCTGATTCGTCGCTATCGTGGGGGTTAATTAAACGATATTAAATCTTGCCGGGGTTTTTTTATTCGTTTATGAGACCAGTACTCGGACAATGACGTTATTTTTATTTTAAATGAAACAAAAAGCGCGAACCTAGAGACTAACGAGAGGTAGCCCTACGCGCCCTTTCATCATCTCTAATACGATTTTTCAATGTCGTTACTGGGAACGTTGCAGGAAAAGTGAAGGCTTTTAGGGCAAACGAAAATTTCGGTGTTTCTCTCAGACAATGAAAATGCAAACGAATGAAGTTGATTACCTCTTGGATTAAATTAGCTTTTATTAACGCGACCCTTACAGTGTTTGATCGCAGTGGTAGAAAATTCAAAACCAAATTACATTTTACGGTCGTTGGAATTGAACGGTAGCAAATTGAATTAATTTGAGATGCACGGACAAAAATCAAGACCATCCTTTGCATCTTCTCAACAATTTTTTATTTTAAATCTTTTTGACGTGGAACCTGCCATAGGAAAACTATACTTTACTAAACTGCGGATTTTACTTATTTATGAGAAAAATGAATGGGTGCAATTTAAGATAACACAAACGTTAAAATAATCTGACAACTTTGACGTATCATCTCGAACCAGTTAAAAATTAAGGAACAAAGAATCAAAGATCCGCAATCTACAAACTGCATTAAAAAAAAATCCGCAACACTAGATTCTCAAGACCTGTCAAAATGGCAGGTTACTAACTTTTTAATTTACAATTAATGAGACTATAAATATACACTTGGATGTTACTTGTTCAATGTTGTTGCTCGGGAACAAATATAGCAATAAATATTTCTGTTACATTTACAAAGTAAAACAATTCGTTTCAATGAAATAAAGCTAGTGTTAACCATGGCTCCCATGTCTCTAATTAAATGCGAGCGGCCCGCAACAAAATCCCTCCTTAAATACGAGGTGTAAACCAGCCAAGGTCCAAAATCCCTCGAGCATTTCCCAAAGCGATCTACCAAACGTTTCCTGGCGCGGGCTAACCCGACTGCAGGAAAAGCGAAGAAGGAATGAAAATGCTGGAAGAAAACGTACGTCCGCTGGTCCGGCAGTCGTACATACATACTTTACATCTCTGTGTTCCCTGGAGTCAGTCTCACCGGTGCCCCTTTCGGCCTTTCGGATCTCCCACCCCATCTTGCCGAGTCTTTCCGTCTCTTTCTCTCGAAGCGAATGTAAAAACAAAAAAGTGGGACGCCTTATTGTGCGCCGGTGAGACTGCGACTCAAAGGCTTAGTGCTTTGTACGTGGAGCTATGCCTATGTGCAGGCGCAGCAGGAATAAGGGTTGCAGGAGGAGGAGGAGGGGTGGCGCAGGGGGCGCGAAAGGGGCGACGGTAACTACCCCGTGTATGGGCCGGCGTGTACGTGCACCCTCGTCAAAGAAGTGGGGGAGAAAAATACACCTAGCTACCTCGTTCATTTTTATCCCCTAAAGCAATTTCAGCATTGTTTTAAAATAGTACTTAGCAGGGTCATTGTATTATGCATGCGCCCTCGGTCTAGTGGACTGCGGCAGTGTGTGAGAACACTTGATTCCTCGCGCACGTGAGCCCCGTCCATTGTTAACTCAGGAGAAGCGGCGCGGCGGCGAAGAAGAGGGGGTGCCGGAGGAAAAGGAGCCGGAACGAACCCTGGGTGGGGTTCCAACACGTCCGGGGCGCGCGGCAGAAGGGATTTTCTCGGGCAAGATTTTTCAACCGTGCCTCGCCTCGGCCATGAAACGCATCGGTGCATGAGAATTCGGACTGTCCGTCTAACGGCCCGAGTACCGCGCACTCTTCGACCCTGGAATCGCGGATCATTCGTTCTGACAGCGCGCTGATGGATTCTGGTGAATGTTTCACTTGGTACGCTCCTGGAGCAGGCTAATTGCGGCAGGAATTGCCAGTTGGCCGAAACTGCGAGAATTTATTCTTCTTAACCCAAGCCAAATTTTGTTCGCGATGTATATTCTTTCAATACAAACATTATGAATTTTATACAATTGAAAGTTGGATACGTAATAGACGATTGACTTAAAGTGAGACTTAATGAATATTTTCGATAAAGAGTTGACGTAAAATGTGGTGCATTAAGTATATACAACTCAAGTTGGTTTGAAATTCCATGTACTCGATATATACAATTTCGAATTCCCTTAAAATGTTATACATTAAATACACACAATGAAGAATTGACTTAACATCTGGTACCTTAAATGCACACAACGGAAAAGTGATTCAAAATGTGATACATTAAATATACACAGTAAGAATTGGCTTAAAATGTGTATATTAACTACACACGATAGAAAATTGTGTAAAATGTGGTACACTGAGTACGCACAATAAACAATTCTCTCATCACGTGGTACATTAAGTACACGCAATGAAGAATTATCTTTAAATATGGTACATCGCTTATACACAATAAAAAATTGTCTTAAAATGTGGTATATTAATTATACACAACAGAGAATTGACATAAAATGTGCTACATTAAATACACGCCGTTGAGAATTAATTTAAACTGTGGTACATTAAATACACGCAATAAAGTATTGTCTTCAAATATGGTACATTAAATACGTACAATAAAGGATTGACTAAGTATTTCGTGTATTTTAAAGACGTAATAAAGAAGACAGAAGAACCAGTAGAATGTTCTGCAGTAAAAAGAGATGTAAATTAATGGAGACCGAGGTAGAGGCGGATAACGATTATGCTCCTGATTTTGAGACGTGCCTGCTGGCAGCGCCACAACCGTGTTCGGTTAAGTATGAAGTCGAGTGCGATTACTATTGTTTCGGGCCTGGCACTGTCGAGCTTCTCGACTGACTACCGTGTAAAGCAATATTGCATTCGAAAGAGAGCGTACACTCGCCAAGTGTGACGCCCGCGGTAAGGTTTTGAGGGCTCTTCCGCAAGATAAAGGCTTGCATATACTTACTGAGTACATATACTCGTCCAGATTCTTCTTCCGTTCGCCCGGTGAAATTTTGTCCGACCATCCGACACGGAAATCTTCAATCCCTCATTCGAAATGTTACTTCAGACATTTTCCGCCGCAATTGCGAAAAAATAGTTTCTCCATAAACGAAACTTTTTACTTCGTCAAGCTGGCATTCTAACTAGAACTTTAGAACTGCTCTTTGATATAGAATTTTTTATGCGATTGCAATTTGATCTATAAAAATTCTGTTCACTTACGTTGTAGACACAAATTAAATTCATGTAGCTTGACGCTGTTTTTTTGTAAATATGACATTGTTTTAAAATTACAAGTGTACTGACGTTCTATGCAATTAAAATAGAACGAGGAAACAATGAATTGAAGTATACGATATACACCAACACTATCATACTAATAGATAAATGAATGCATATAAATGAATAGATATAAAAATCAAATCGTAATTGTACATTGTTAAATAAATCATAGAAGTATATTTTTTTAATTTTTCTTCAATAAAGGGGTAGAATAAATTCTCTATAAATTGAACAATTTTCGAACGGTTTCATTTCGAGAAAATGTGCTTGAATGATAGCGTGATGATTCTTGTGTGATAGAAGGTAGCTCTAGGTGCGACTGATTGTTTCGTCACCTGGATTGGATAGAACGAATGTGGCGGAAAGATATTGGAAATAGTCGAACACCCAGTATAATCCGTCGTTACGGAGGAGGGCTGTAGGATCCAAGAAGCATCGCACGAGACAGTGACAATTCCAGAGCTACGATGTTAAGTACATGGCCGTGGGCCGCGTGGCCAAAGGCGCTGGAACGGCCCTCTCGTGTTCATTGTTCATAGTCAGCGTCCTCCTACCCCCAACTGGCTCGGTTGTCGAGCAACCCCACGGAGTCGCAGGGATCCCCCGGCAACCAGCCGTGCTTCTCGCTCTCATCTCATCTTGTGCCAGCCTAGTGACTTCATGAGGGTCTCATTTTCATTAAGAATTAAAGTTGAAGTCCGTCCGCGGGTAAAAAAGTTTCCATTCGGCCTTTCTCATGCAAATGAGATCGCGCTATCTCGCGTCCGCGAAACTATCTCGATCCCCCGGACGACGACGCGACGCAGAACCGCGAAGATCCCGGCGACCACCGTCGCAGATAAAAAGAGGGAACTTCTTCTTCTTATTCTTTTGCCCCGTCTCTCTCTCTCTCTCTCTCTCTCTCTCTCTCTCTCTCTCTCTCTCTCCCTCTCTTTCTCTCTTTTCCTAGCAGCACGGCAGCCGTTGAATCATTAGTGAATCAACGGCGCCGAGGACCGGTCTAATTTCGGGGATTAACTCCGTGAAAATTAATTAGGCCCGGGGAAAAGTTTGGAATTGCCGCCGACGACGGTGAACGATCGATCTCGTAGATTCTTCGATGTCTTCCAGGGGATCTACCTTTGTTATAAAATTTTGGTCTATCTCTGCGTCGGGAATTGTTAATAACATAACGATAATAACTGTAGGAAAGTATAAAAGAAATTGATTGAAGTGCTTTGAATACGGTTCTCATATTAAATGTTGCATATTACTCTTATTATCTAACATCACAAGATGATGGAGTTGCACAATATTGTCCGTGACAAGTGAATCTATGTCAAATAGTATTCAGTATAAATGGATAAGATTTTTGGGTAGTCTTAAACAAACTTCAATCCACAAGTCATTTTAAATGTTTACAAAAGTCCAACCAGTTAAGATATTAAAAATCTGGTACACTACATCGTGGATGATTTTGTAGAAAATAATATGTAGAAATTTCAATTTGCAGGATTGGGTGGCGTGAAAGATAAATTGGATGCAACATTGTAATGCATATTTAAATGTCTCTGATAGAAATCGATCAATAAAACAATTTGCGATAATAATTACCAAACATAGTAGAAATTTACAACAATTATACTATTTATCAAGGAGGAAGTACGTAAGATTATGAAAACAAGGTTGCACACCGTAAATATTGTCATAATTGTTCTGCTTTCCAGCTTCTAATTAACCGGACAACTGCGTTACTCTTTAATTTGCAACGCGGCTTAAAATTCACTGATCCGTCCAATTGAAAAATTTATGATAATTCATGGTATACACAAAGGGACGCACACGCAGGAATTATCTTATTTGTTTCCTTTGATAGCATCAAGAATGTTAATGCGCTCTATGATTATTCATATGCTCGTCTGCCTGATAAAAAGTTAATGGAAAGAATGATTCATTCAGTAGATTGAAAGGAAATTCCTTAATAAATTAGCATCTTCAACGAGACTGATTCATTAATAATTAACGCCGCTCGAGTTTCATTCTTTCAATATATTTAGATACAATGGTGCCCTCACTTAGAATGTTATCTGATGAATTGTATAGTTATATTTCATCAGATCAAGTAATTTCATAAGCGTCTATTGCAACCAGCCGAGACGTGATTTCAGCTAAGCAGTAATTAAACTAAACTAATGAAAAGAAATATATTTCTTGAACCACGTGTGTAAAACAATATTCAAGATTAATTCTAATGAAAAGTGAGGACTTAGGGACTGGTTAAACATCGCGGAAAAATCGCAGCAGCCGAGGAGCAGTTAGGCCGTCACCGTTAAATTCAGTTTACGGAATTAACCGTGGAAATTATTCGCGAGGCTCGACGGGAAACGTGATATCGATGGCGGAGCGGCAAGGAAACAATCGGATAGAAATCAGATTCGCCTAGAATGCGCATAGCGTTTCTCGTTTCAGCATCGTCCGTACAACGTCGATAGCTGCGATAATTAAGCGACTGCTCTAATGAATCCCTATTCGCATGACTAATTTGCGCGATAAACTGACTAAATAATAATCCGTGATATTTCTCCCCTGGGTAAAGCGCGGTCGATCGGATGCACAGCGTTTGCAATATATGTGTATATGTATATATATATGTATATATAAAATATATATACATATGTGTGTGTGTCGACGTAGCACATTGTTGAAGGGCTTCTATACGAGGTGAATGTAATTTGACAGGTCAACGTGGCCGATAATGCGTTTCGAATTGATTTCTTTTTAATCCATCCTCCCGCAACAAGCTACGTCACGCTCCACAAAAAGTCTTCTAGCCCTGCAACACCGCCCAATAAATCATTCCAAAAATGTTCTATTAGCTCCATCAATGAGCCACCTATTATAACCACGATTTAGCTAATAAATTTCGCGAAAATATTCGACAACAGATTTTACGTTTCAACTAGTCGAAATAACTGTTTTCTGGTTCTTTTTGTTGCATTGCCTGCAATTATAAAAATGTTTCTATGAGACGAATAGAAAATTCGTTCTATTCTCTTTGGTCGAGTATATATTTTAATGGAAATCAATTGTAATTGTAAACGACAATTGTAATCGTTATTGTAATAAGGCAATGTACGTTAATCAAGTTCAAGGCTTGGTAGATTTAGTGTTAACAAATGCCGTGAAATTCGTTCGATATTTAGTGGATTATGTTAAATTACAGCTGTCTTTTAAATTGTTATTTGTACTTGAATTCTTTGCCGAAATTTTCGGAGTGAGGTTCGAAAAGTAGTTCACCCAGTTTTATTAAAGATATGTACTCAAGAATATTTATTTCTATCTCGAATCATTAAGTAGAACTAATCAGATAATTTTGTCTGATCCAGAGAAATTATTAAATTTTTCAAATGTCTTTAAAATGCTAAGAAGAGCTAACAATTTAAAGATTGGATTCAATGTGTTTCGTGTTACGAAACAAATCTGTTGCAATAAATTACATTTGTAAAGCACCATTTCTAGGATACAATATGTCATTACAATACAGTAAAATACACAGAGGAGTTGCGATCGAGGTTAATTTTTCGGAAAATTGTTTCATTTCACAGTCTATTAACCCCTTACACTATCACAATGTATTCTTATCAAGATTTCGAACACAATTTACTAAATACAAATTTGAAACATTACATTTGTGAATAGAAATACTAAGTGAACTTAAACAAAAATATTGACAAGCAATAAATATAAATTTTCTTTATTTTCGTAATGTAAGGGTGAGAAGGAAGTGACAATCGTGAAACGTAGTTGTGAAAGAAATCGCGGAGCAAATGTATAATAGCATGTTTAACTGAAAGGAGCGCGCCGATTTTTCTCAGTGTAGAATAAAAGCCCCTCCCCTCGACAAAATCAAAATCGGAATAAAAAATACCTCGAACGAAGCGGTCCTCGCCAATTCCATCTCTAAAGAACGAAAGACTATATATCCTGGCATGATATCGATAACATTCGTTATTACTCTTTTTGACATTTCATTTCCATTCCCGTCTCCCGCCGCCACACCGCCGCGTCTGCTGCATCCTCCACCGTGTGGCTAAGCATATAACACTCGTGCAAAGACAGCGTTCGCGGGCGCGGCGCCGCCGGGAAAAAAATTCCCAAATCAAAAATGCTAGGTCGAATGCATGATGGAGCCGAAAGTCATTTCGGTGCTCGGTCGTTTATTTATATTTCACAAATCGCTTTCAAAAAGAGCGCAATACTTTGGGATTACCGGCTGGTTGCGTCGGTTATGCGAGAGAGAGAGAGAGAGAGACAGAGAGAGAGAGAGAGAGAGAGAGAGAGAGAGAGAGAGAGAAGAGAGTGATAGCAATGTCACACAGGGAATCGCCCATGAGTCTCTGGAGCGGCCAAAAAAATTCAGAAATATTATTAAAAGCTGCTGGACCGCCACCCACACCGCCGGTTCTCGTCACCTTTGACTAGACGATGCGGACCACCTCGGTTGTCCTCATTCGACAACTTTTAACGGAGTGCATTGAGACAATAAGGTTATTTCGAATATTTAATTTGATGCAGCGATACAAAAAATACAGTAATCAGTACACTGCAGATTTTATTTATTTATGACAGAAACGAGTGCACTAACAGAAAAGGGTGGCAATATTAAAAGAAACTAAGAATATTGATGTACTAATTTCACCTTAACAAAATTATTAGAGAAAAAAAATTATACTTGACCCGTTTGTCTTGCAATTGACGCAGATAATTATTGTTTTGCCTAAACATCCACAGACTAATAATCAGATACCTTATCCTAGTTCATGTCCAGTCGAATAAAAATTTGTCTAGTAGAGCCATCAACTGCTGTACTTTTTATTTTATTCAGTTTTTGAACTACTATAAAACAGCTGCTTTTAGTGCTCCCTAAATCTAGTTACGTAGAAGGCAATATTAATTTCCCCTATCACAAATTGAACACGGAGTTTGCAAGTGGCCGAAAACGTAGCACATTGTGCGCGAGTCGAAAGCAGGAGAAATAAATACATTGGAAGAAAAATCGGCTCGTGAAAGAGCGAGCAGGTGGTTGGTTATTTTCCTTGAATTTAGGGGCGGGTTATCGCCGAAGGGATCGGAAGCGGCGGGGTTGCAAGGTCACGGTAATGGACCGTACGGGAATCACGGACTAATAATAATCCAGGTCGCGTCGCACTATCGGCGGTAATTCAAAGCAAATTTAACGCGCAGCGTATCGCAATTGCGGACAAACCGTATATAGAGCGGGAAGCATAACTCACCGTGGGTTTGTTTGCATTATCTGCCGCGCTCAAATACCCATATTTATCTCATCTCTCGTGACACCCTGATGGGAGATCGTTATTTTATTGACACCCCGCGTCGCGCGAATATTAAATAACCAATGATAGAACGTCGCGCGCAACACTCTTTCCCGGCTCTATTAGTGCCTAACTCCGATCGGCGATCTCCGTTCGATCAAATTATTTGTTAAAACAGCGGCGCGATCGGACCGTTTCGATAAGCGCCAACCGAGCGGACAATATTTGTCCGGCCGGAGACCAAGCGATTTTTCTGATCGGGGTGTATCAAGCCTGCCGATGAATTATCGGTAAAACAGTCGGCATAATATCGGCCGGCATTAATCCCGGTAATGGCGGCGCCGGGTAATTATTAATTCATACGACGCCTAGGAAAACGATTCGTGACAAGCCGGTGCATTTGTCACGGGCTTAAGGGTTTACGCTCGGTCAGTCATCGAAATAGACCAATCTTTCGCTATTTTTTCCCTAGAAAGTTATGAGATCTATGGAAAAAATACTTTGAAAGGGTTAATGAAGGTTAATTTTTGAAATAGAGCATATGTCAGAATTGTTCATTTCAACGTGTGACTAGGTTACAGTCAAAGTAGTATAAGTTACATTTTTGTAATTCTGAGAAACAAAAAGAAGTGTTACCGTTATCAGCATATATATATACAACAATATACATGTATTAAAATTAAATTAAAGTTAAATGAAATAAATTAAATAAAGTTAAATTAATTTAAAGCAACTCCATAACTTGTTTCACTTGTCTCTTTAATATTTTGGAATGTGTACATTGTGTTTCAATACATAAGTGAAATTTTTCGAAAAAGTTGCTTACGCCATTATGATTTTAACCCACTCGTATTTTCCAATTACAAAGTTATGGCTAGATAAAATAAGAAAGTAACATAAAAAGAGGGACAAAAAGAGGGGGGGGGGGAAATAAACGAAAATCTATTCTTTATTTTATTAACTTAATAACTGCATAGTTATCGCCTTCCTCCTGAAAGTCCTGCAAAGGAAAGTAGTTTGCAGTGACCATTGTTGCTGAATAAATGAATCCAGAAAATATTGGTTTTCTTTAAACACCGAGCGTTATATTCATTAGGGTTGCATGGAGCGTTCAAATAAATGTCAATCGAAATGGAGTGACAATTTCACAAAATTTAAACCGTTCCTCGTCGCGTATATTAATAAATATTTGCAATAGTAAAACATACAGAATGATATGATTTTTCTGTCCAGTAATATATTTCTAATAGAAGGAACGAAGAATTAAGTCTCGGCAGTCGAATAAACAGCAATGATTTTATGGTAGCATTTATGGGTCACGAGATATTGGTTGAGGGACCATCGAGCTTCAATGGCGTCGCCGAAATCTGGGTCTTTGGATATCGAGGATTTTTCGGTCACGTTTGACTGATTGCAATCAGCCTCCCCGTCGATCTTTCGCAAACAGAAGTTGTATCTGTGCTGAATTAATGGCATCGTTTGTCGTAGACGAGCCTGTCAGCATTAAATTCTACGTTCCGTTCGCCACTTCAAGACATCATTTTCGCCCGATCAGCTTATCCAAATAATTAAGAATGGCGTAACAATTCACTCCGCCTCATAGCAATTCGTGCAAACTCTAAAACACTAAATGGTAAAAAGACGCGTATTCTTTCAAACGATGCGCTTCAAAACAAGCGCAACTTACAAACGTTCGACATACGAACGCGCCATGTACAACAACCCGAAGAGTCGCAGTTGATTTGCGGTGAACCTACGGCATCGCGCAATACTGCACGAAACTGGTCTAGACAATGGCGAGCAGCAACAGTGCAACACGAATCCACAGAATCCCGATGGCCACGGTATACGGCGAACGCGTAGATCGCGGCGGCGACGTCTTGGCGGTGGGGAGAGAAGGATAATCTTACGATCCACGATGTCAAGTGATTACAGCTATTTTGTGCCACTTGTACTTATTAGGGGTGATACGCCGGTTCAGCCGGCCATTATGAGTGCCATCTGAATCTCGGGCTCTTGAATGCCTCCATTTACCATTAAGCACATTACTATTATCCTATCACGCGCTCGCCCGGCCAAAGGGACTTCTTTGGTTTGCCCGTGATGCACGAAGCCATTTGTGCAAAGTGGTCGTTCATTACTAAATTATGCCGGTTTTATAGCATTACATTAAACCCCGGCCTCGTACGGCCCGTTTCGAGCGACCTTCGAAAAAACTTACTGGCCAACGGGGTACGCGACACACCGCGTGCCCCGTCGCATTTCTCATTCCGGTCTGTTTCTTCTTTTCACCTGCATGGAACGTTCGGCGCGAGCCACATTGAAATCACCGGCACCGCTTCCCGGAGCCTCGACATTGTCTCCGCCGGCGAGGATTCGCCCCGACCAGGTATTTCCACCTATACGATCGAGCGAAGACCTTGGAGAAGAATCGATGTTGCATTTGCGATTTTCTTAGATAATACGGTTTAAAGTTATACTGTTTTTTATAGGTTTATAGACTTGTTCTATTAAAATTGTCGACGAAACTGCTGGGGGGGGGGGGGCATAGTGATGTATTTTACTTTAGTATTCGCCACAATGAGACGAAGTAGTTAAGGGTAACGATAAGCACAACTACTCCGTCAAGAAATATATGTACCTTATGCGTATTTTGATTATTGCATGCTGTAATATAATATACAAATGTATATTCTAATATAGTATGTAACATGATATACGCTGTAATATAATATAATATTTAATATAATATACGATGTAATATAATATAATATATCATATAATATACGATGTAATATAATATAATATATCATATAATATACGATGTAATATAATACAATATGTCATATAATATACGAATGTATATTATATTATATTATATTACATTATTTACAACATTATTTACACATTATTAAGTATTTACCCTAAGTGTACCCTATAAAGATCTACAAAAATTGCCCTCAATTGAAGTTCCCTATTCAATAAATAACATAAGTAACAACACTTCTGGCGATCAGCTGTTTAAAACATTTGAGAAATACTACAACAGTTGTTGTTTGCCATATAGTTGTTGCATAGTGAACGAATATAATGTACATCAACAAAATAAGTAGCAATCGATGCAAAAGTCAATGGTTAGATACAGGATAGTAAGGAGTTATAGAAACGCTAAATTATGAACGAAAAATAAATGATCTTTCGTCATCAATGCTCACCATATCAAAAGGTAATTTATTAAACAATATTGTAACAATCGTAGGAAAAATGTCTTGTACCCCGTTGGCTCAGTGAGTCAAACTTCTAGAATACCAATCGTCTAAAAAACAATTTCGGTTTGGAAACAAAATTGAGTCTTCTATGAAACTGAGTTAAAAATGGGTATAAGAGGAACATTGTGTGATTTTTTGACAAAAATTTACTGTCATGCAAAGATCAACAACGTTTGGTGCCACTAAACCAATTTGTTAATTTTCAGGGCTTTTGATTACTCGGTTTTTGACTGGAGGCTAATCTATATACGTAATCATAAGCGACAGTACAACTCCAACTGAGACTAAATGCTAGTTAGGCTATGGGCAATCTCCTCTGGGTCCAAATAATCCACTTAGCCAAGAAATGCCCAAGGGAAGAATTCCTTGCGTCTAGAGAAGTCTTTGATCCTTGAGACCCTGTTTTTGTGGAAGTTGATGGATTCGAGTTCTTGATGGTGTATTAAATCCTACCTTGCCATCTGGAGCTTCATGCTAAAGCTCCATTATGCCAATTGGTGGCTATTGGCACCTGTATACTCGTCAAGAGACTGGCAAATGTGCACTTAGCAGATCCTATTAGCAGATGCATCTCGACGATGAGCATCTGTCAAGAATTGCACAATAAAGTTCACTTTGACTCCATTTTTTAACAGTTCTTACTATCTCAAAGCAATTATAGCTTGCAAATAAACACTCTTTTTACAAAAATTATGTTAAAGGATTGTCGTGAGAGATACCTTAACCTAACCTTCTGCAAGTTTCGTTAAATAAGACAATTTTTAACTTATGTTTTTCTAATATTTAAAGCATTTAGATCGTAGTTCGAGATTTTTCTAGTTATTAAACATTCTTTTCAAATAAAAATATTATCATAAACTTGAGGCATTAATTAAAATAAAAGTTTATAAGCTGAGCTTTATAGTACAATTTTGTTAACAAGTAAATAATGTTTTCTATCTAAAAATGCCTTAATTTTCTTACATTGACGTTCTTAATTGAGTGTTTCTTATGGTTTTTGGCAAACATCACGATAAAGTCACGTTATACCATGTATACGAATTTCAAATATTATTTTTCTTGTTTTAGAAGAATAAATAGATTATGTTCTTACTCATTATACATCAATTAAAAGTAGTACTATGTTAACAAAATTAATACTTTCAATTTCTAAAAGCAAAATTTTGTTAGCTTTAGAATATATTATTTTCCTAGGTTTAGGGTTACACTGGTTAATTGTGACTGAGTGCTTTCACTCCCTAAATACGAAATAAACACGTATCTCTTATTTTTTGATCCCCTATAACACATATTTGACAACTGAAATTGAAACAATCAAAGGCGGACACCTAAAACTCCTTGTTCCTATCAAACATTCTCTAATTGATTTCCCACCTTTTCCGACATGATTGCAACCGTTATAGTTTCGTGAAAAGTGGTGGTCACGGTGAATAATTCTTACACACCCAGTACAGAAATCAACTAGAAACGACCCGGAGGCGAGCACAGGAGGTCCCGGCGGCGCAGCAACACTGTTGCGCACACCCGTGGCCGTAATGCGCATATAATTAATGATAATTATGCCGGTCGGACGTGGGTCGGCCGTTTTTTGTCCGCGCGAGCTCTATAATGAACCCAGCCAGAGACGTCGGAACCAGTTCCACGTATCTTCCTTCGTTTGTAAGACCGTCGGACGTATCTGCGCGCCCGTTACGATACCGATGCGAGCATTTACCCGCAGTTTAGCCACGTAATGAATACTATTACCGTCGGTTCCTTACACGGGCCCGTATTTTACACGAATGCAGATGATCTCCCTCGGAACGACCGGCCGGATCGCCTCCGCTCGCAAAAACCTGGCCAGCCGATTCTCCGATTCCGCCCCGAAGACGCTCGGCTGTCCCTAAATATCTTTGCGCTTCCGATCGGCAAACCGTTCTGTCACTTTTACGTAACTCGCAACGAGTTTACGAGCTTTCTTCGTCGGAGGTGTCGACAAGCGGCCGATGATCCTTGCCGCGATCAATGTGTCCTGTTAACACGTAACAGGTCCACTCGACTTGTCAGTGGGGATCATCGGCGGACGACGACGACGGGATTAATTAAAGCTGTCGATTATAACGAACGACGCTGCATTTTTCAACGGGATTAATGATCTTACGTAACCCGGTGATCTTCACAGCCGCCATTTTATTGCGCACACGCGATTCGTTCAGCTGACCAACAAGTCCTGCAAGGCTTCTGATTCAGGTCCGTGTTTTAAACACGATTTGGATAATGGTACTTTTGGTTTCAATTTGGTACCTTTTCGTTTACCGTTACAAGGCATTTCTTAGAGCAACAAGGACATTTATATTCATTAAGTGTACTTTTACACTAGATTTGCAGATCGAAGCAGCTGTTTTGTATTATAGCTACATGGTTCCCGAGATGATCTAACGTAAAAGTAAAAAATCTTTGGTTTTTTGTTGTAGGTGAAAAAATGGAGGAGAAAACTTCCGGATCAGAGTACTGCTCGTAAGAGGAGGTTTCATTTGTTGCGCTCTGATTTCGCCATTTTGTGAAGAAAAGTTAAACAAAAAATTGTAACTATTCTTGAAAATACGGAAAATAAAGACCCTTCACCAGATTTTTGATTGCATTTACTAAATTCTCATTAAAAATTATCAAAGTCACTCTATTCTTTGGGTTGCTAGAGCGGCGTTACCCTTAACGACAAAGAAATTGCAATTGACGGAGAAGTGAAAGCAATCGCAGGCCAAAGGGTTAACAAAGATATTGCTCGAAGTGCGTTTCGTAGCGAAACTTCGCGTAGTCACCCAGTTCCAAAAACCCCCGGCCCCCACAAGGGCCTATCCGTCGTCGGTGATCGATGAAACGATTTCAATTAACAAAATGCGCCGCGCCGCCGATGGTCGGAGCCGGTCTCTCATTCCGCGGCGCGGAGCAGAGCGGAGAGGAGCGAAACGCAGGGCTCGGTCGCGCGTTTTCGGAATTCGTCGAAAAATATGCTCGCACTCAAGGTTAATGGACCGGATGAATGAGGCCGTTTCGCCCGACGGAAATCACACGCGGAAAAATATCAGCGGCAAAGTATCGCGGTGCGTCATTCCGGCGACATTTCGATGCCGGCTTTTATTTTCGCGCCATCGGGGCTCGAAGCCTCCGAGCGGTTTCGGTTTGGTGCGAGTTCACGATAATTGCCCGAGCCTGAGCTCGTTTCCGACCCTCCTCCAACCCCCGCCATCCCCTCCGCCACTTCGCCGTTTCCCTGCTGAAAGCGAGAAATATAATTACAACGGATAATTTGTTTCATGTGGACGATTAAAGCTGGATTTTCTTTCAGATTGTTACCTCTAGTCGCGATGGCGTTGCTAGATTCTCGTTCGCCGGTTCGTGTTCTGGCTTTTGCACTACCCGCGAACTTTGCCAACCATTTTCTTCAATTCCGAATTTACTTATGCCGTCATTTTCGCATCAGTAGCTGTAAGTTTTGTGACTCGGCGTTTAATATTTAACTCGGCATCATCGAAATTCTTGCATATATATTTTAGAATTCATTTTTTCAAATTAGTTATATTTCGAAAGGGCTTGCGTGTCTTGAATACGTTCATAAAACTGTTTAGAAAATTTCACACAAGTTTGACTAAAGCGGACTGAATAAAATCATTTGCGATCAATTTCTAGTTTGTTATTTCTGGAAAATAAAATTAATCTTCACAAATGATTAGACGAAAATTAAAGCCCTTTTTAATTAACGTGCAACACGCGTTTCGTTCCAGAAATATGTTTCCAATGTAATTCAGAAATATGAATTCCGAATTACATAAGTAATCCTGTAATACAATGAAAACACGTATGTTCAAGTAACATTCCCGGATTAAAAAATAAAAATGTATTTTCTCTTTTCATAACTTTAATAAATCAAAGATAATAGAACAATGTTCTTGAATTTGTCTAGTGTCTTCAAGGTTTTGTATTTCACCTACGTATTTTTTCCATAATTGCATAAAATTATTACCAACGAACTGCAGATATTTGTGCGGAAGTCGTATTAACAAAATTAATTGTTCCAAGTCAAGTAACTGCATGAATATTTCTAATTTGTGTACGATATCCGTGGAGAAGATTTTGCGAGTTTACCGGAAGTTAACGTTCGCGAAAGTAGGATCGAAAAGGACCGTTGGAACGGGACGTGACATCGATTAAAGGTAAATGGCGACTTGAGGGAGACCGGAATAAACCGAGCCACGCTGTAAGTACGTAGTGCCATTTTAATGTCGTTACGAGGCATCCTGAGCGCGAGAATTTGCGGCGGCGAGATTAAAACTAGCTAACGAGACTCGGGGCCACAATGGTGATTGCAAATAATAAAATCTATTTTGCCGGTTTATTAAATCCGAGTGCGGAATAAAAGTGTTCGCGGATTATTGAATTATTCCCGCGGTCCCGTGGCCGCGAACCGCCTCCGCCCGCAATAGTGAGCCGCGAGCAGAAAGACTAACAACTTTTGCATCGACCAAGGCATCGCTTATGAAATTTCACGGCATTACAACGCATGTTAATGGAATTGGGAGGCGCAAACGTAGGAAAGTAGAAATTCCCTGGGACCCGACACGCCGGCTCTATCTCTCTGGTAATATTCCTTAAAAAATTCGACGTGCCCGGGAAACCGGAAACGACCCTTTGCTAGAAACAATATAATCTCGAGAGTTTCTTCAAACTTTCCGTTCCCCAATTACTCAAATTATAAAGACCCTAATATCCCTTTGATGAAAAGTGCCAATAAAAATCATTATATCACATTCCAAAATAATTTTTACATTGTCAAATTGTTTATAACTGAATAACTGTTTATATTTTTGAAACATGTAACTACTGTAGCAGTCACAAGACTGTGAATTTATACATAAAATGCGCTACGTAAAAGTTAGAAGGAAATTGATCTGAATTAACAAAACTGTACATCAGTTTCATTTTATTTGTGCAACAAGATGTCTTGTGTTGATGAAATTAATTTTTCACTCTTACTGTTCCTTTTGAAATCGTTTTGATAATGAAGCTACCATTTATTGATACACTTAATATAATATACAAATTCACCTCCGTAGGAGGTTAATGAATAAATTTCTCTATCAAAGTGTATGTTGTCAAAAAATTGCGCAAAATCTAAATAAATTCGAATACATACTAGTCAGTTTTAATCATCGGAATTATTATGCACACATTTGTAGAAAATAATTCCCATGTCACAGAATTTATGTTGCACGAATGAAAATAGTATCGAGAAGAATTTGATTGCATTGATTTTTATTTGGTTTATGCTGAGCACTAAACGTGACACGAACAGTGGCATAAAATTTAAAAAATTCGGGTCCCTTTTTGTTACTGAAGTGAATAATATTATTGGAGAATATTACGGCCCCAATCTCCCAGGATCTGACTAAATTTGTTTCACAGAGTGGCTTATCATAACTATAAACTTTCACCTCTAAACCAAAAATTGTCACGTACGTGTGGGCAACGTGATATTCGAGGTTCCGATAAATGAAAAACCATGGCTGCTGTGAACTGGCAGCTTCGCTGATTAATAAATTTGACTACGCATTCCTGAATGAAAATCATAAACAGTGGTCGTTCCGACAAACATTATTATATGATCATGTATTTTTCATTTTCTTTAGAATATTCCGGTATCAATTACTACGTGTATTGAAAGTCCAATTAGTTAATATTTCTGCCCAATGTGGGGTTAAATAAGCAGACGAATATTGATTGACATTTCAAATTAATACCAACAAAATGACAGAACATCTTTCAATAGTATTTTTAGTATTAATTATTTAGTATTAATTAATTACTTTAGTTATCTGTTATGAAGGCATACGTTTGGATCTTCTTCAGGAAATTCAGTGACGTATTTTTTTGCCTGATTTAGACATCTCTGAACTACGTTCCCGACTTTTAATACGTTATTATCATTACAATCATAGCAATTATGTACTAAAATTTCTACGATATATTCAATGTTGTGTTAATAAGGCTGGAAAGTTCGCAGAGATACATCATTCGCTGTAAAAGAACAAAATTCTCAAAGAACATCATCAAATCGGAGAAATGCTGGCAATCCCATAGAATGATCGTGCGGGGTTTAAGAAACGGTGTCTAAGAAATAGTTCGCTTCCTCGACGTGATTTTTTACAATTTTGTTCACAAAAAGAAATAAAAATCTCTGAATATACACCAAGCATATATGAGCAAGTCTGCAAAGTTTTACAAATATATTTCGTTTAGTACAGCAGCAAAAAGTTGCTTCCCAAATCCCGTTGAGTCAAACGATTCAACGTATCGGAAGAAATAATTAAAATTGTTTTTGACGAGTTGATTAAAGACGGAAGATTTACACCAGTACTACAAGCCTTATTTTAACCTTTATTGTTTGTTCGTTATAATAATTTAACGCATCCCATGCAATGTATTAATGCAATATAAAGTATACTCATAGAAAGGAGAACGACGACGACAAAGAACGAAGGCCGCAAACAAGTAAGCACGGTGCGTGGTGTGCGTGTCGGTATGTGGGCCAGCGAGCGTCATCGAGCGCGGCGCGCGTCACGAATAATCATTTTAATGCAACAATGTAGAAACGGCGCGGGGCGCACGGTTGGATAACGTGGCCACATTTCAGCGTCCCACCCGGGCGTATCAACAGTTGCCACCTTCCGTCCCTAATTCCAGCAGCCGCAAGCCAAACTCGACCTACCAAAGCGGTCCGGACACCGGGGCCGGCCCCGGGAAAAAAGCCCGGTTCTTAAAAAGGCACCGCGCCGTCAAAGACCATCGCGTCCCGGAATTTGAAAGCAATCGCTTAATTATCCGGCATCCCATAAAAACAGGCTGAAAAAGCCGCGAATTTGGAGAGGGAGAAGAGGCCGGGAGAGGACGACAGGAGCGGCGGGCCGGGCAGGAGGGAGATAAAGCGTACGTATGATCGCTTCATATCGCCTCACAAAGTGAGTCCTCTGCGTTCTTATGGTTATTTATCGAGTCGTCGACCCCCGGAAAAAGCCGACGGGTACCGCTCGCCGACAAAGGAACCGAAAAAACCACCCCCGCACACCGACGGCCGCGTGCACGCTCGTATGGAGACGCCCACCTGCACAGAAACCCACACAGATACAAGAAGAAAGAGAAAATAGACCGAGAAGAAAAAAGGAAATGCGGGGAAAAAGTAAAAAAGGAGCGAACCGGAGGAAAAAAAGGAATATATAAAAGGGGCATCGGGTATGTGTGGCGCGTGGGGCGTCGCCATTTCTGATTGAATCCAGGCTTCGAGCTTATATTTTGTCATCCATTGGCGCCGTCGGGAGCGTGAGTGCAGCTAAAAGAGTCGGAACGGTGACGAGGGGGCGCAGATTGGGGCGCAGGTGGAGAGCCACACCAGGCCAGGCCAGGCAGAGGGTGTAGGCGGTGGGTCCAGGGCTGGCGGCTCCACGGATCGGCTCGTGGAGGGGGAAAGGGGCGCTGTTTGCCAACGCGAATTTTAAAATCACGAATTTTTAAAAAGTACCCCGCGGCCAGATTCTCTTCGCTAACGTGGTTACGTAGTCCCGATGCAACGTGCACGTGTACGTGCACGCACGCGAAGGGGCAGCCCCGGTGCATGTGCCCGTGTCGATGCAGCCACGATGCAACGGTGTGCGCCCGTATACCTCTGTATGGGTGCAGCGCAGGGTGCACGCGCGCCGCCGCGCCACTATACGCGTTTATCCTACATATCTGTAAATGCATTCAGTTATACCGGTCTCTCCACCGACAAAAATTTCATTTTTTTCTCTTCTCCATCCCCCGTTCTTTTTCTTTGGTTCCGCGTCCCTTTGTTGCCGCGCTAGCCCCGGCATAAACGCCGAAAAACGTCCGCCCCCGGACCGCTTCGCTGCGTCTTTCAGCCCGCTTCAGCCCGCGCGGTTTTCCCGATAGCTGAATAGCCCGCGCGCCGATCCGTAATTCGCTAAGTCCTCTCAATAGAAGAACGATGCGTCGACACTTCCACGCGATGATTAGGAACTCGGAGGAGACACCAAGATACTGCGACTGTTTTCCATTTTTTGGCTGACTCGGTCTTCGCTTTGCACTATCCCACAGTGCAGCTTGTCCGACTTTGACAACGATTCCATGGGTTTTCTCGGTCTGGTCAATGAATCTTTCTTGCTTCAAGACATGTGACGTAGTGTTGATAGCGTACTCGCAGTGTTGTCTTCTTGATAGTGTACTGAGCACCGTTTTCTAAGCGATATTTTGTGCTTTTTTTATTAGGTTGCTCAGGGGGAAATCTAATGGATTTCTTGTTATTCGTGAACGGGTTGACAAAAGCGCGTACATTGGTACGTAATTTGATGAAGAAACAGAATTCATTTGAGTTGCAACGGATGTGGATGTTCTACAGCCCTAAGATTATTTTCCTTAGAAAACTAGATTATGTATCGAAGGCTTAAAGAATGGTAACAGTGAACAATACGTCCTTATTATGTACATGATCAAATTATATGTTTGCAATTTCGGCAGACATTCGGCCACGAAGAAATAATATTATATTTTGTATTGAAATTACATTTTACAATTATTACTATTATGGATACGCTTTAATGAAAGTACTGCAGCACAGTCCATGCAAAAATCTTATCATTTTTATAAGACAATGCGCATCGGTAAATTCATTGTTAGTAGATCTTATGATCTCACGACAGTAAAGAATGTTCAAAGTACGCTACAATCGAGAGTGTATTGTAGCATTCCTGCCAACTTATTCAACATTGTAGCAAAAGAAATCGAATTGAATTTGAAACCTGTTCCTTGCAATTCACGCACAAAATTTTTATTTTCCAGAAAGATCCACAGTCATTTTTCGTGCTCGGTAAAAGTATTAAAATAATGGTCATTCTTTAGAAATATCTCATGTTAAAAACTGTACCCATTTAGGAATGCAGTATCAAATTTGTTCAAATTACACTCGTTTAAATTTTCCCTCACGGCACCAGAACGAGTCATTTTTCAATTAATTGAAAATGGTTCCATGAATTGTTTACAATTCAACGGCGTTTTTAAATTTTTGAACCCTTCGTTTCAGGATTGGCGCACTGTATTTGCAGGCTCTTATCTTAATAGACGAGATTGCTTTAGTTTTTGATACTTTAATCATCAAAACCCTACTTGTTGCTTCTATCTCTCAAATTTTTAATATGCCAATTTATTCGACGATCTCCCGCGAGCGTGTAATATTCAATAAATTGTTCCGTGTTTCCTCTGTCGTCTTCGGGTACCTACAGCGCGCATTATAATACCGAAGAACTCGATTCTAACTTCACTTGTTGCTGATTTAAACCAGAATAACGTCGACCAAACATTCAGAATAATTAAAACGCGGCGACCACTAAAAGACATTACAGTATTACAGCGGCTGCAAAAAAGGGCTTTGAAATGAATCTCGTACCATCATCGATGAAATTGGTTTCGATCAGACAACAGGGTTCCTTCGGCTACCGTGGCAATCCGCGTAAACGATCGCAAACAGGAACTTTCGACATCATACGGAAATTAATAAAACAGCCCGCCAAAAATTTGACCGGTTTTAATTATCACCGGACAAAGGATGTCAGCGGAAGAACCTTTGCAGTAATAAACTCTCTGTCACGGTTGTACAACAGACTGTCGCGGCAAACTGTTCGGCGGATATTAATTGTTTCGGGTAACGCGATATTGTTTAAAATGTTAATCGCGACGCCGGCTTTTATCATCGCGCGATCCGCGCGCCCCGTAAAAAACCATGTTCTCCGCAGCGTTCTCAAAAATAATTACTGTTTACCGAGTAATTATGGGCCGCGTTTTCCTCGCGTTTACACCACCGCGTCTCGTCGCGCCGCGGTGCCGCGCGTGTCATTCCGCGCGTCGATCCCGCACATGCATCGCACAGCCGTGTGCATACGGCCGCACGTGCGTCCCCGAATGTATGCAGGTGAATAAGTACAGACGAAATACCGGGCGAAGTGAGAGACCGCGCGGATATTTAGCAACAGGCGCTTCACCGGAATACGCTCCGCGAGCTTCCACTTTATTCACGAGACAGCTCTATTTTTTATTCGCAAATAAATGTGTCCCCCTAAAAATAATATTTAACGTCCGCGTAATGTGGGACCCGCGGGACGGCCGCGAGGATGGTATATTTTGACAGCGTTGTACCGCGCAATGTTTTTGTTCCCTTCGAGCAACATGGACGCGGATCCGCGCTCGCGACCACGACCGCTCAAACTTTCTATCCCCCGGACGAGGAGGAAATGATTAAAAAGCTCACGGACTATTTACGTTTCCTACTGTTCGCGGACCGATGAAAAATTCAGAGGGAATCAACCGGTTTAATTAAATTCTATTTAGCGCCGGTGCTACGTTCATTATTCCGCGACTATGCTCGATCTCGTCGCTGTCGGCGCGCTTCTTACGCCAAATTCGGGCTCGCGGTTTTCTCTATACTTTTCTGATCTTTGCAGCTTTTTCACGTGTCCTTTCCTCACTTCCCCTTTTGATTGACACTCGCATAGTAATCGGTAAAAAATGTACGTTGTTAAATCAATGTTAACATGTGGGTAAAAATGCTAGTCCGTCTTTTCATTCACTAATAATTCACTGAGATTATAGCTAGTAAAATAAGCTATTTTTTGTTTAAATTTTACATTAGATGAAATATGCATTAGAAAAACTCTTTTCAGTCGTCACGTTCACAATCTGTGCATTCTATAGTTATTGTTATCTTCGAATGTACATTGCATGCGAACTATTTTATGCATCGCATTTGTTAGAATATTTAGCGTCTGCGGCTCTGTGTCTAAAAAACCTGAAATAGTGTCTGCGTAAAAGAAATTCAATAATAATAGTGTCTGTGTACGGCTCCTCGGCGCTTCTTTGAATTATTTTATTCTATGTTATATTTTTAATTATTTCTGAGTATTACTGAACAGCGCGTGTCCTTATGATCTAACATGAATCAAGAATTCAAAATTCGTATTACCTGTGGACTGCTATTTTACTGTATTAATAATACTACTTGTACGTAAATGTTCTCAGAAGCTTCACCTGTCAAGTTATATTCTTCGAATCGTCTACTTTGAACGGTTGAATCGCCGATTGCGAATGTTTCACGCGATGAAGTGTGTCAGAGTTTTCACGGAACTTCAACATCGATCGTCATTCTACGAAGGTCAGAACTTCGTATTTCGTTGGGAAGTCAAGCAGCTCTAATTCCACAATGGGAAAGGCATACGTCTGCATAGTATTTATCAGAACGTGTAATGGATACGTTTTCTGAGGCAGTCGGCAACTTTACGAGGCCGTAATTTGCGAGAAACTTTCCACGGTGTAAGAGGTGGGCTCTTTGAACAGGCCGGAATTGCGTTCATCGTTCGACTGTGTGTCTTAATTCTCTGGGAACAAGAGCGTTCCGCAGCACAAATATCACTCTAAATACTTTGCGTTAATATACTGTTCGCATTAATCAACGTCGATTCCGAATTGCCGAATTTTGCGACATTCTTCGTACTTGAATCTGTCTTATGGCGATACTGCTCTGTGAGAATTATGTAGAACAATTTTAAACACTACGGAGAAAAATGTACATCTCAATTTGTATGATAGGTACTATTTGACGAAGCTACTTTTTCTAAATTATTTAAGACATTTCTGAAAGTTGTAAAGAAAAATTTGCTACGTCTTAATATACATTTTTATCATACGTATAATACTTTCGATTAAATCACGTTTGTTGTTGATGGTAGTCAAAATTTTTATTTTAGAAATTGATTTGTTGGATCTTTGAAGAGGTATTGTGGAACATGAAGCTTACAAGGTTATAGTAATAGTTAATTTCTATTTAGACGCATTTTAGATCGCCTAAAGAAGATGTCTTTTTCAGAAATATATAATCCTGCCATAGTTACTTTAACTTCTAATTAGTCCAATTTGATTAAACTTTTCATACATAAAAATCTATTATTCACTAAAGTGAAGTTACACAATGTTGCTTTCAATAGTTTGCGTATACTTGAACATTTGTTGCTTATACGAATAAACAAAACAATATATTCTGAATGCTTCGTCTGCAAAAAGATCAGATAATTTCGCAGCGAAGTAGAATTCAGTGTCGCGCCGGAATCCTGAAAGGGCTGGAAGGGTTCGCGTTGAAAAATGTTGAAACTCGGAAGAGAGGGCGCGGAAGAGGACATCGGACTTTGGAAATTATATTGGGAATCAATTTCCTGTCGGCGTGGAGTTCTGACGAATACATCGCTCTAATTTCTCTGCAGCAGAGCACGGTCTATAATTTAACACAAATTTACGCTCGACTAAAGTTCCCGGGACAGCAATCGAACTGAACGTCAGCCGAGGTCTTTGAGAATCAATGTAGAAGCTATAGAGATGATCGGCGCACATAAACGCAGCCCGAATTGTCTGGAAGCCTTCCTTTAACGAAGCTGTCGTCCCTCGTAATAGAACTCGAGTATTTCGTCCAGCGCCACTAATAAGTGGGAGGGCCCCCGGACAGTTCCTCGAGAAAGGCCAATGCTACGGTTTGATGTTCCTTTCGAAGGGTCCCTTGCGAATTCGAGAACGTCTCATTTCACGACCCCTTCAAGGCCTCCGTCCACCCCTCGGCCACGGCTGACCAGCTGCATCTTCAACTACTTCCCCTCTATCTCCCTCTTTCTCACTCTCTCTCTCTCTCTCTTTCTCTCTCTCTCTCTCTCTCTCTCTCTCTCTCTCTCTCTCTCTCGCTCTCTCACCACCGCGTATCCCGGCGTAATATCGATCGATCGGCTCATTTGAATGTTGACCGGATCCGGCGATGTAAAATTCAAAGTATCCTCATAGGCATTTTTATACTCTGCCCGATCTGCTTCGTCCTTCGTCCCGGTCCTGCCATTTTTCTCGCCGGCGTTTCGGATGAAAACGTGTCCGACACCCCCACCACTCCACCTAATGTATTTATGCAGGAACATGTGCATCCGCATACATGAGAATTTCCACGACTTCTTTCCCGCGGCTCGCCCGTCCAGAATTATGTAGCGGCCCGCACAATTTTCAGGCAAATGCTGCCGAAAGCGTGCGATTTTTTCGGCTTTCAACCCTTACGTGAACGATAGAATATGCAGGCTGCTAGAAAGTTCTACTTAGTCTCTTGCGCTACGATTACTATCGCAACTGCGTAGATCAGCACTTTTTCGTTCTTAATAATTTTCCAATTCCAAACAGATATGCACCCCTCTGCAAAAATATTAGGAGAAATTATTAAATTTATTTCAAAATTAGTTATATTAAACTGTAACAATTTTATATATATATATATATATATATATATATATATATATTATTTTATAAATAACAATATGTACATATTTGACATTATAATAAAAACAACGTCAATTTTATAAAAAAATATAAAATTTTTTTGGACGATATATATATTAATTACTATTTTAGTATTTTAATTACTGCTCAGACTCATTTCTATGTCCTGATTCTGTATTTCTCTACATTTCTCCAAGCCTCATAATTTGATGATGCTCTATGATGCACGAACTACGCTTTACACGCAACGAATAATTGTAACATTGCCAGAATTCTTACAAAAAAGATACCACTGACAGTGCCCACCGTTATGAAAAGATTTCACTCTGCGAAATCTGCATTTATCTAATAATCAAAGGACGCCGCAGACTTTCCGAGCGGTGGTTCACGGACCACAAACGAATATTTATGCAAATTTAAGCTGTTCGACGCACACACGAGAAAATTCAAATCGAATAAAAATGAAATCCTTCCGTCGAGGGCTTGCGAACGCTGGAACGTCAATTATTAGGTAATTATAATTTTATTTATGGTTTCAATCCGTCGCGGTCGCCGTAAACGCGTAAAACCAGCGGCGGGCTAATTAATTACCAGAGAAAAATTACATTACGTACGTTCATTGGAAATCTTGTTTAATGGCTGTGCATAACTCGATTTTGTCCGCCTTTAACAAACCGCCGAATGCTTCCAATGATGCTGACACAAAGATCAATGGAAGAACGCCGCCGCCACAAAGAAATTATTTTGTTAAATCGCGGCATAATTAAATATTTCTGTCTGACTGAATTAAAGTCACGCGGAGCTGCGTAATCAGTTACAACTGTTACACCGGCGTTACGCGTATAATTTGAACGCTTCACCGAAGTCGCGCATTTATTAATTGTAATGTCCTCCTTTACTTTTTACGCGGCCATAATCGCAAGTAGTTGACCGCAGAGTTGGGAGAAAGGTAGTCTGATTAATGATTACGGCTAACGCGAAATCATGTTCATGATTAATGGTTAAGTAATCACGATTATTGATTTATTCTGGTATCGATTAATCGGATGATGTTTACGATTGCCATGATTACTTTTCGCAATGAATTACAAAAGCAATTACAAAATAATCGATTACTGGCTGGTTCTGGTTATCCGGCGTCGAATTGAACGCAGAAAAATTGTGCGTTCGAATGAAATGTTTTTGTAGGGGGTGCGAGGGTCGGAAAAAAAGTGTACCCTTTCCCGTGGAAACGGCGAAGTAAACGATATCGCTCCGTCGAACATATAATAATTTCCGTGGTTTCCATCACTTCGCCGCGGTATTTTTTTCCCCGTCGAATTTCGGAAAACTCTCGCCACCGGGGGTTACACGATAAAAGGGGTAGTTTTATATCTTTCGGGCTGGACGAGCGGGTGTGCGCCAGGGGGAGGTTTGTAACCAGCCTAATCAAACCTGGCTGATTGCAAACATCGTGCCGATTGGAAGGGCAATCAACTGAGTAACGTTAACTAAGTGTAACTTTGCTCGTTACTCGCCAAGGGAAAACTGGAACTGGCCTCCTGAACATAAAAGTCCAGCCAGAGGATATTACGGATTCTGCAAATCTTTCCCTTCATCAGCGGATCCACCGTCCGTCATTATAAAAGATGAATAACTTCATTATGGATTACGGATTTATGAAAATTCGACTGCGAAGAAAAAAATGTTTCAGCGATGCACGAATTGAAAAGTGCCACCTCCTGGTGGAGAATTAATTTAAATTATAAGTACAACTGTTGTGTGAGTGAGATTGTAACATTCGTTTGAAGAAGTAATGTATAAAGAGTATCTATTGTGTTCACTTCAGTGTCCACGTCATTATACAATGGATGTAATTCGTATCCGTGATTTATGATTAATTATTGTGAATAGAAATATTTTCCTCGTCAAACGAATAAACAATTATAATAATTATTACACTACTACTTGTTATGCAAATAGAATACTTTATTCATCAATTTTAAGAATTGATACTTAACACTTGCAATGCGTCACGTTCATATGTACGTCAAAGTGCATTATGTACGTATGTACATGGAAGCGCATTCTTTGGTATTTATTTTGGACATTGAATTCAAAATATTACTGCATAAAAATGGCAGTATAAATATACAAACATAAAATACAGAATCTTAAACAGAAAGGGTGTATAATAAAATCATATAAGGGCATGGATTGTTATTTCCAAACTGCGGTCTTTATCCATAATAAAAATTGTGTCAAATAAAAATATCACACTTTCTTTAATATTCCTTAATCATCGTTTTACTATTTTTATCGTTGTAAGTGTACAAAATCCGCAGTCCAGTCATTAGATTTGATTCGCTTATATTCACACATACCTGAAAAAACGAAATACATGTCACTCGTTGAATGTTCTATAATAAATGAGAATTTAAAAATACCGTCACATTCCACGAACGCAAAAACCCTTGGCTTATAGACCAACGACGAATTGAATACAGATAAATTCGGATGCGCTGAATAAACGAAACGTCGAAGAACGATACGACTTTCCTTCAGGTGATCCAAATAAAGCATCGAAGACAGGAGAAGAACGACTCGCGAGCGTTCACCTTCTCCCTTTTATTCGGCAAATAAAGTCTTAATTCAGACCGTGGTTTACTTTAATGGCCGTGCAATTTTCATGCTAATTTCAGGTGCTCCTGCGGCCACCTTAACCGGGTGTATTTAATAAGAACCGTATAACTGGAACGGCGCATTAGTAATAACCCCCTCGGTGAGCCGTATCGGGACGAAACAATCGATAATTCATTTGTTGCGTCAATTAAAAATGTAATTTAAAAATATATTAAAGGGTCCGGTGGCTTGGACGGGGCTCAGAGGAGCCGTGAGGGGTCACGAGGCGGGTGGTGCGGACCGTTGGGGGTGGGGTGATGGGGAGGGACGAAGGTATGCGGTCGAATGCAAATGAATTATTAAAAATTTAATCAATCGAATCGGCCAGTACCTTGCCTCCCATCTACGAGACGTAATGATTATTCATGCTGAGACGGTTCTCGCGCGGGCGAATATTTATAATTTGTTTATTTAAATTGCTTGGCCGTGCCGCCAGCGCCGCGTGTCCTCACGAAATTGCGTTATTGAGTTTACCGTTTCGTATAAATCGCGTTTTCAGCCGGAGATTATTGGAAAGCCCCGGGAAAGCTTGCCGACTTCCTGCGCTTTCGTATCGTCTGGCCGTCCTGTTCGGTTTCGAGGCGGTTCCTCCTGACTTGATGTACAAGTTACGATCGGCTGATCCCGCCACATTGCTGCGTAATCAATTCGACAAACAGCAGGCCGCGATGGGTAAATATTTAGAGTCCGAATAGAAGTTCCTTAGCCGGTGCTACGATTGTTCATCCAATTCCCAAGCTTCCTCTAGCTGGAATCGAATGTAAATTCCTTGATTTTTAAATGTGCGTCTTCCGTATGAATCTTCTGCAGCGGACATTTCGAGAAGCCGCATTTGTTTATTGAAAATACAATTAAATGGGAACGAAAGAAATTAGACGGCTAC
>CM052165.1:2432794-2470808 GCA_028455555.1 Augochlorella aurata
TACATTAAACACGTTCATGAAGTATTTACTATAACGCTGCATCATTCTAAACAGATTTAGCGGCTCCCTGAATTTGTTCACTTTACTTTTTAATTTTGGAAATAATGTAATACGATTGCTGGCCTCTCAGGACGACCCTGCATAAAATCATCTGCACATCATTACACCAAACGGTTTTAACTCATTTATAAATAGATAAATAAATAAACAAATAAGGTTGCAATTTCTCAATAAAATACAAAGTTTCTACGCGAATCTACATTCTGCCGGAATGCATGATCTATCCTTGGCAAACTTACACAGTTGCGAACGCGTCAAAACTTTAGAAAGTTGCAGAAGTACTGCAGCATGCAGTGCAAGGAAACCACGAGAAGATCGTTCCCTCGTCCGAGCGCCGCGCGCTAATAAAGCAGCAAGCAAAAGTTTAAAGAACAGATCGACTAACAAAACCACTGAAATTCCATTAAGGAAGACGGCAGTGTCGGTTATTAAAATGTTAAATTTAATTGGAACGTGTAACCGATAAATTTGTCGTCACCTCGAAACTTCAAACAACCGGTCCGGTTTCCATTGGAACGGCGTGCGTACGTTCGGCTTTAGGATCGCGTCAAAGGTATGACCGCGAAACTGTGAACGGAACGATGACCGAATCATTCATGACTACAGGCCGGTACATTTTAAAATACAATACGCAACAGCTGACAGTCATCGATTTAACGTTCATTTCCACCGAACGATTCGATGAAATATTTACCTTGCCACGGCCCCGTGAAATAACTCCGTTTTTGCGAACGGGGATCGGGCCGCGAGCTCGCGTTTCGCGTTTCACGTTTTCGCGAAATCTCGCGAACCGCTCGGCGAGCACTCGCGCGCCCGTACACGCTCGTACACGCTCGTACACGCTCGTACACGCTCGCGTGCGCGTGCATGAATCCGACATAACGCAAATTACCCATTAAAGGCCTCTTGGTAGTTCGACGGTCCGTTTCACCCTGGTTTCCGGCGGAGGCTCGCTTGATTATCATCGCGCTCGTACGTTCCAACTAATCCGGGCAAGGGCGACTTAATAGAGGGAATGGATCGCGGCCGAACCGTTTCAGCCCGAGTGACAGTACCAACAAAAAATGAGATCGAGTTCTGCTTGACAGAAGTGGGGTTCGTAATTTAAAAAACAATGGACGGTAAGGCACAATGAGGCCAAATGAGATAGGGGATGGCTCGCGGAGCCACGGTGGCGTGGCCCACCCCGGAGGATGGGGGATGAAATCCTATACTGGACAAGGGGAAGGCGGCGGTGTAGGTGGTCAGGCCGGGCTCCTAGCGAAAAGTTCAAACGTTCCCCGAGCTCGAACAGAGAACCGTCCCTCCGGATTAAGCTTATGCCGCATTAATTAATTTCTATTCTTTCGCTTCAGAAAGACTACCCCGCGGACTGTAGTATTTATTGTACGCGAACACCGGCCGACCAAAAAGACCTCGCCGTGCGTGATATTTCATTTAACAGCGCCCTACGTCGTTGAAGAAGCACAAGACCGATCGGCATGCGTCTGCACGTTCTGCGGAATATTTTTTGAATCGCTTTACGTTTGGTCGAAAAGAAATCTCTTCCGGCATTTGTTTGAGGTTTCGTGCTGGGTGTGTCGACTTTGAACGTAACGAGTCTCTCAGTGAAACTTTTCGCAGGAGATGCTGAGCTTGGTTAGGAAACTCGTGTGGTTTCGTCAGTGCAAATAAATGCAAAACGTTTGAAACACTTCAACAAGAATTAAAAGTGGTACGTACTTGTAAATAATAAATTTCTATTGTTTAAAACGCAATCATTATTGTCATGTTGTATTGTTTTTTAAAGTTTATTTAGATCAAGACGTCTGTACCATTGTTTCGACCTCCTCGATTTTTATCATTCAACAAAGTCAGAATTGATAACAGTTTTGTTTAATTTATATCAGGTACAGTATAGTCTGATTTAAACATTCATTATCCATTTACTCGCAGAATTTATTTATATTTTCATTGAATAGTTTCATCGAGCTTGATTTTTATTGGTCAACGAAGCAAGAAAACGCAGTCAATTTTACTGAATTTATATCGATTTTCAAATGGTCTGACCAAAGCATTCCTTATCTACTTACTGTTTTCAGTTTATAATTGCTCTTCCGAGTTGACTACGTCAACGCTATAAATTTAAACCAGTGTACAGCGATAAATTTGGCAATATTTGTACAAAACTTCCAACTCATATCTTGCATTAAGAATTTTTAAACAAAAGAAACAATTGTCTCCCTAATTTTCGTTTTTAGAAAAATTGTGTAGCAACGTTGCAATTTTTTAACAAGGCAAACAATGTATCCAATTGTTCCTCAGATGATACAAAAGAAACAATTGCCTGTCCACTATTTATTCAAAGTCGTACTGTTTAAACACTTCTTTAACAAATGAAGATCGTTGAAA
Source organism: Augochlorella aurata (assembly GCA_028455555.1). Classification (NCBI taxonomy): domain Eukaryota; kingdom Metazoa; phylum Arthropoda; class Insecta; order Hymenoptera; family Halictidae; genus Augochlorella; species Augochlorella aurata. The sequence continues at coordinate 2,435,246 of CM052165.1, forward strand.
GGACGAGAAAGTTTAATTTTCTTCGCAAATCAATTTCGCAAACGATTGTACAAAAGCTACAAGTTATTCCTCGAATAAGGAAACAAATGTTTATAAAATTTTCATTTGGAGAAACTGTTTAATCACGTTGCAATTTTTGTGCGTCCGCAGACCATCGCAATTTTCATTGTGCAATCGGTGGATCTCAGTTTGCTCCTTCCCCGCGAGTTCCAGGACAGGTTCATATTCATCACTAGCAACTCCTATCGATTGTTGGTCTAATTGTGTTACTGTGAACGTCCGATTCACCCAGCGGACCCCAACTCGCTGCTCAGACAGCAACCGAAATACGGCACTCGTACACTGACGGGTAAAAAGTGTGGTTTGCATATTTTTTAACATCCGCGGAGCATCCTGAAAATTAATGTAACTTTTATCCGTCAAAGCGGAGGCCCGTCCGTCGCGCGGCGAAACGTTTCGCGCCATTCCGTTCTTCCGGGGCGAGGAAAAAAAAGCGGCGCGCTCTGTCTTCATCGGTGCAATTTTTTCCTCCGCGGAAATAAAGTTTCATTCAAGCCACGCGAGCCATTGTGAAATTCGCTGAATTTGTTCTTCGCGTGTAAATAGTTTTTAAAGTTTCTTGGGAAACGTGAGAAATAAAATAGCTGAAACAGAATTCGTTACTGTTGCGCGACAGTTCTCGGAACAGTGGACTACGATGCATAAAGTATGTGTTAATTAAAGGTAATTAAATACGTGGAATAGCTAAGATACAAAGAGAATGAGCTGCTAACAAAGGACGGAAATGTGCTTTGAAATCCTTTGAATGTATTTATTTCTTCTTTTTGATTCGTTGTTATTTTGGCGCGTGCAAGATAGAATTTTGTGATGAGATTTATGGTGAATGCGAATATAATTTTAACGTCTGTTGTAAGATGCTGTGTTTAGTAGAATGATTATTTATAAATAATAGATATATTAATTTTATATTGAAAATATAATGTTTTGATAAACTATATAAAAAGAAATATTAATGAATTAACATTTGGCTAAGAAGTCAGTATTGTCTCATCAATTATTGTTCTCTAACTTATTTAACATTTAGTATAAATTTCATCAATAAATTTCATCAATAAATTTCATCATTAACGATAACAGTGTTTGAACTGTACAAGAAATTGTAAGAGGTTAAAATGATCGAAACTAATACAATATATTAATTACAGCCTCAAAGTCTTCTGGAATTACTAACACATGAAAATTGGGTGTGAAGATTTTTTTCTGGTTATATCTTGCTTGTAAAACTTTATATAATGGATAACAATTAAAACATGTCGAAGAAATATGATATTAAAAGAGAATACAATCGAGAAACATGACAAGAATGCGAACATGCGATTCATATACGTCAAATTCTGTCTGGCGATGTTTGACCCATTCTACTGGCCCTGTTTCTGTCCGACGGAAGCAAATTCGAAACGTTTCGGCTGGCATCCGCACAACTTGCTATCATACCAACTCGCTAAATCTTCACTCTTGCAGTCATTTTCATTTTTAACAATCAAATCGTTTAATAAGACACTGACTACCTAAATCGTAGAAAATTGTTTAATTCTAGAAAACGAAATGTTGCATCTTTCGGAATATTCGTTTCTAAAATTTTGGTTAACGTTTCGTTACAATGTTTTTCTGATAGTTATTAATAATTTGAATTATGGACACTTATGCAATTTCCAATGTTCGTAGATTACTTCGCAACATCCAAAATAAGGAAAAAATGACTTTTACTAACTACAAGATGGTTTCCACTTACCAAAAGGTGGCTTTGGCTAACTAAAAACTGACATGCCATCTAAATAAAATAAAATCGTTTCAAATTTTTATTAGGATGCATGTATTTTCGACTTTAGCACATTTGTATTGCCTTTTGCAGGGTGTATTAGATCCTTGGTTACAATAAAAGACGAAACAGTCAATTTTCACTGTTAAACAACACCATATAAAATTTTTGTTGTAGTCAAAATCGTTAAATAACAACTAGTTAACTCACTATTAGATTCGAATATACCAAAACTCCGAATTTCATTTTGCAATACCGAAAGGAAGACAAGCTAAAATGACAATGCGGATTCCATGCATTTATAACAAATATGGATAAGTGAAATTTACAGAAAAATTCACAGTCTAATCACTTGCACTTTGCACTATAATAACGTGTCGGACTAGTGACGAACAATTTATACATAATCTTCAAATACGAATATTATTCATACTCATGATTACATGAATACAAACAAAAGAAATCTAACTGAATATAACTAAAATATAACTGAATATATTTTGAATCGTTTATAATTTGTTTTATCAATTTTTTATCGACACATTTTTTAAAAAACGCCTTCCAAGTATATTAGTTTTCAAATCTACCTGAACGAAACATCTGAAAATGCAAATCAACTATTAGAAATGACAAGTAAGAATCATACATGATTAGAAATGAACACAAAAATTAGAAAACAGCCATGTAGTTGAAGAAACGAAACCGCAATTGCATAAAAGACTGTCTCTGAAAAGACAGCAGAGTGCAAAGGGGTGATAAAATAAGAAAAAAAGAATTACATTTTACTAGAGCATACCACAAAAATTATGCAATAGGCGTGGAGCTTAAATGAAGCAAATGCGGTTGGATAAAACAGTTCTCCTAGAAAGACAGCAGCGTACAAATTGTTAATAAAAAAGCAAAAAACGAACTACACTCTACTAGAACACGCCACAAAAATTACACAACAGGCTTGGAGCTGTAGAGAAGAAAACGCGATTGGATAAGACAGTACTCCTAGAAAGGCAACAGGGTGCAAAGGGTAAACGCTATAATAAACCAAAACTACGCACTAAAGAAACTAAACGATGTGAAAGACACGAAGACGCAATTGAATAAAACATTCGCAAAGAAACGGAGTTAATAACGCGACTAATAGCAGGCAAAACGATAAGCAGGGCTGATGAACGGCGTACCGGCACGGCTCAGCAGCAGCTGTCGAAGAATTGAACTTAATAACGCGCGCAAATCAGGAAACGATGTTTCCCAAGTCCTCGTAACCCTCTCCCACTCAATTTCAGCAACAACAACCGCCGTTTGATCACCCCTGAGCTGCTTAAACGAGTCCCCTTCACAGAATAATGGCGGAAAGTGAATCCGGGGCTACACGGTTGCGCTCCGGTGTCTCGCTTTAACTCCTGGGCGAATTTAATCCCGCGGTTTTTACCGTCCGTATCATGCATATTTCAATAATTTCGTGCGTCGCTCGTTGATACCCCCGCGCGTTGCACGCTCGCGCCCGTATCCTGAAAATCTGGCAAATGTTCTTTTGTAAATTAACGAAACCGTTCACCGGCGGATGCTCTTCGCGGACGGCGTCCGGTGGGGGGAAAAACGGTTACGCCGGCAAATACTTGTTTCCCATTTTTAAACGACCCTTTTTTTCGCAGTCAAAGTTCGATAAACGCGATATTAGGTTACGACGGATCGCCGTGCGCGCGTTTGATCTTCCGCAGGAAATTTCCATTCGATGGGAGACCCCATGGTCGTCCCGGCGCTGCTCCGCGAAACGGCCTTGGTCCACGGGAATTCCGGTTCTGTTCCGTTTTAAAATGTAATTACGATAGAAATAGGAGATATTGTTTGTCTTTCGGATGGGGGGAGGATCCGACGGGTGGGGATGGAGTGGGGATCACCGTCGACGACGCCGTCGCGGATAAAGTAGACAAAGTCCGCCTATTTGTTCCTTTGTGGCCGTCGAGGTAACTGGATACGCGGTTAAATAATAAAGGAGCCAGAAGTCGTGGCGCTAATTAACAGTACCTTTGCGTCCCCGCTAATTGCACTTCACTTTGTTATATTACATTTTAAGTGGGCCGCGCGCTGAGAATTACGCGGCCGCTCATGCGTTGTTACGGTCATTTGCATAATGAACGAATGCCTGTCGTTAATTAGACTCATAATCGCGGGAACAGGCCGCCGCCGACTACGCGCTAATGCATCAAATAATGCACCGGGAATATTTTTCCTGAAACTGATAGCCGGAATGCGAGGGGTCCGAGATCGAGACGATGGCAACGCTGCTAACACTCGGTGCCATTGTCAGAGAGTGCATCGTGGTCTGTTAAGCGATCTTTCATGGCTAAAGCTTGCTTCTTGAGATTTTCTGGGCGATATATATGCTTTGAAGCTTCGCGATGCGAACGCGTTACTATTATTTCTGGTAGTTGTGATTGGTAGAAGGAAAAGTTCGTGCAGCAACTGCAAAATAGAAAGGCAAAATTGAAAATCCGACGTCTAGATTTTGTGAGACTGCGAGTAAATTCAGTAGAAAGCTTTTGAAATAGCAGAGGTCTTATTTTAGATTTGCTAAAACTGTTTCTGGAAGAAAGAAGTTTTGCTTGCATTCCTGTTGATGCAGAGAAACTGCATCCTCTATAAAAATCCGCGGTCTGGTTATTATTTATATTTTTAGTCTGTGATATTGTTACGTTCTTTTGATCTCCCTGCTGTTTTAAACTTCGTGTACTCTTCGTATGTCACAAATGCATAAAATCTGCAGCTTAAAAGGCCAAGCGACAAAAGTTCAATGTTAAGTAATTGTTTTAAGCACGTATTATTTAAATAAACTGTTTAATTCTGCAATTATCATTGTTTAATACATGTATTAACGACGTTGTTTGTATCATAATGTTTGTCGTTAATACATGGCCATAACTTCGTCAAGACTTGGTCTGAGTTAAATTAATAAAAATGCTTCAAAGTGCTTTTAAAATTAGTTTTACTAATATTAGATAATTATTAAAAAGAATATATGAAACACGTCATTTTGTACACATAATAAATGTCGAATGTTTGACTGGTTATAAATATTTTTCAATACAAGTGCAGCGTTAATAACAACTTAAATTTTGAGAAAGCTGTAGAAAAAATGTTCGAAACTGCGACGCTTCAATTTATTTGGGCAATTCTTACAGAGTACGTGCAAAGCATGTTGCTTGCTCTCTACAAATATTTGTGCACATTTGGTAAAGAGTATCGTACATTGCGTGGGCTACAATTTGCAATTTTACACTTGAAATTGATTTCTCTTGAGTCGCGTAACAGTTTGCCTGCTATTATTGTTCGAGGCATAACTAATGTTAATGGAACAGGAATATTTACCTTCGTTCTTAAAAGCAAAAGGGAATCAGTAAATAATATGGATGTTAATTGGTAGCGCTCTATTTGTCTTTCATTATCAAACAAATTAACTCGGTACTTGTAACAATCTCTCGGGACGCGGAATTTATTTACGCGTTGTAAAATTCGACGCGATACGGCCAGTCTCAGGTAATGCTTGATTAGAGAAATTGTTCGAGCCGCAATTGAGGTAGATTTACGTCGTTTAGTAGATGACGCATCTATCTTGAAACTGTATACATTTCTTTCATTTCAGCAAAATAGTTTTCTTTCGTGTGGACAATACTTTCCTTTTATCTAGAGAATACTCATCTCTCATTTGATCAATGCTGCTCGTTTCGATTAACATTTTTGTTAACAAAGACATGTTTCATCTTGTTTTAACTTGATTAAAGCAATAGATGAAAATAGAAATTTATTGAAGAATTTACAGTTTGCTCATGATTCCTATTATTTCAAATATTATTAATGTATAAATTCAAATACTGCTGTTCTTATTTCCGTATTAATTTTGTATCAGCAACGACTGGAAAATTAAATAAAATAAAAATTTGTGTCCACAGTTTACTCGTTATTCCAACGATCTCAGACATAAGCGTACGAACCCAAATCCTCCCCTCCTTAACTTCCTTAAACAATGAGTGCAAAATAAAGCCAGAAGTGTGGAAAATATGAATTGCCAAAACCCACCGCTGTCATTTCGCCGACCTAAAATAACAGCTCGATCATCGTCTATAATCGGAAGTTCAGAAATTCCATAGGAGAAGTAGTTAAAGTGGTACAGGCGGGTGCGACGGTATTGTATCAGATGAGCTGTCGGAGGCGATAATTTTCCATGTGAAAAGAGTCGCGGGCAGGCCGGCCGTGTGCAGGTTGCCTGCGTTTTTCCGCCCGCGCTAACTAGTATGCAAAAAAGCCTTGTCGCAATAAAGGTGTGAAGGAAGCAAAACTTCCGTGAAAATCGCGACGCGGAGGATAATGTATACCAAGCGGCTCTATCGGCTCCTGTCCGACGCTATCTTCGCGTCGCCGATGTTTCCCAGCGCGCCCTCTGTCCGCCTATGGCCGAGGGGGGCATCGGGGGAGCCTCCGGACCTCAAATGACTCACGCAAAAGTAAATTATACATTGAAAGGGTTTAATATAATGAAACGCTCCATATGCATGAGAGAGGCCAGCCTGCCGCTTTGCACAACCACGTCCCATACGGTGCCCGCGCCGCGTTTCTCTGCGTGCCACTGACGTATCGTGAGTTCGATGAGCCCAGATCGAACGTCTCTACGAGCAGAATAATGGCGCTTGCACGCCGACGGGTTGAAAAAAAACATACACACACACTCGCACACGTACACAGAAGAGAGCCAGCCAGAAAAAGAGAGAGAGGGAGAGAGTGAGAAGAGGAGCGACCCGTAATTTAGTCTCTATAACCAAAGCGGTCGTCGCGCGTTCGCTATATTGCCGGTGACGCGATTCCTTCCCTTTCTTTTTGCAAATTTCCAACCCTCCCCGAAAGCTTCGCGTGCGTCCTGCCGTTTTCCCGATCGATTATCATCGTAAATGCGACAACAACCGACAGCGAGTTGATCGAATCGTACGGCCTCCAGATTGGAGAATGGCTGAGGTAGGCAGTTAATACAATTTTGGTGTATTATAATCGTGAAGGACAATCGCAATCGATTATAGATAATTGTATCAGATGGTCGAGTTAGAAGTAAGTTCGGAAAATTTGCAAGCCCGATTATTGTTTGCAGATCGGCGAGCTTTTTAAAAATACGGAGGTCTCACAAATTTACTAATTGAAATTTCTCAAAATTGTTCACTTTTTGTAGATAAAGGTTTACTTATTTTTATTACGGGTAGAATTAGCCAGCAATGAATAAACATTTCAGCTTTTAGAAGCATAGATGTCTTAATAATTTTGATAATCTATTTTGTTGAAACTGTAATTGAAACACCAGCTAGTATCATTAATTTTTGCAGTAAGTAGAATTAGGTAACAATGGGCAGACTTTTTTCCACCAGTACTCTGTTGAAATTATATGCTCATCATCAAGAGATTGTCATCAATTGTTATAACAGGTAGAATTAGTTTATAGTGGTACGATCAGTTTTTTAAAGTACAGCTATGTACTTTTGAATACTATTTCATTGAAACTATTTCATTAGATTAAGTAGAATTACTTGGCAATGGGCAGACACTTTTAATGTCATTTTTCAGAAGAACAGATATCTCAAACAATTTAGTATTCCTTTTTCTCAGTACTATAAATTGTTTCTGATGTCGCTTTGCTTTCTTCCATCGTCAATAAGATGAGTAGTGGACAGACACTATAGTCAATTTTCAACAATTATCTAAACATATCTCAGTGTTAGTGAATTTTATTATAATTACTAGAGTGTGGACTTTAAGCACTTTTGTTAAAAATTATTGAATTAACTGCAACACAAAAGAAACATTTCAATAAATTGGACATACTATCGAGTTATTTTTAAACCATTGGAGTTAATAAAAGAAGGAATGCTTTTACATTGGTCCTGCATCTTGCAATTAATGTACGAAATTCTTTTTTCGCATGGAAGTCAACAGTCTAGTAATTACATATTTTCCCTTAGCAAACTTTGATTTAATTTTGCCGAGAGTAGAATTGACCAGACATGGCCAGACACTACATTAGATTTCTAAAGACAGAAATGTCTCACAAATTTTAATGCTCAATATCTAGGAACTGTACGTTTTACAGGAAAAAATGTTTGATTCGTTCTTTTCGTAAACAGACATAGTCATGGACAGACGCCTTAATCAGGTGTCACTATGTTTGGCACTCTTTTATATTTAATTCTATCGAAAATGTATGTGGATAATACTCAATTTAATTTAATTGCCAGGAGAATTATCCAGTAATGGGCAGACACTTCATTGAATTTTCAATAACACAAGTGCTTCATAAATATTAATGTTCAATTTCGTTGAAACTATATGCTTTTCATCGAACAAGATTTATGTATTATCATCATAAGTAGCATTACCCGCACTAGTCGGACACTACAATAAACTTCCGAAACTGAGAATATTTTACAAATTAACAAACGTCATGATTAAACAAAATGTTGGTTTACATTCCATATGTCTGTAATATGCCATTTAATAATTCGTCCGGAGTACAAACACAGGCCCAAAATCATAAATATTTGCACTTCCATGATTATTTAATAAATCTAGTGCATACATAAAGACAAAATGAAATACAATAAATTTACTACATTGAGACTCAAATGGAACCTAAATTCAAATGAAATAAGGTAAGTGCCTGCTGTCCTTTACACTTTTTAACAATTTACTAAATTACTTTTGCTATTATAACCATTTACTAAATTATTATAACACTGGCTATTGTAACAATTTATTATAACATTTCCTAACAATTTCCTATTACACATAGATTGATAAAAATCCACAATCTAATAGACGATACGTGATGGAAACATACTCAACAAATTCCTGCACCTTCGCAAATAAAATAACAATGTTCGCTTGATTTCTTCAATTAATATCGCGAGAGTGAATGGTACAATTTAGCAGAGAATCCGAGGAGCCGATACGGTTCCGGTGGCAGGCCGTCACCTGATCACCTGAGCGCCGAGATTAATTCATAGAATCGCGTCGAATGGGCCTGCGAAGATAATCTTAGCGAGCACGGGCGTGAGGTAATAGGCTGGAGGTGGCCGAGGGGGTAGGCAGGAAAATCCAGGTAGGGGAAATGAATGCGATATCGGCGAAATTATTTTCGATCTCCCGCGCCAGTTCGTACGGAATCGTTCAACGGAACGGACGGCGAATGGACCTGACGGTACTTACGGTGAGAAAGGGTGCGCGATCGGGAAGAATGGAGTGAGAAGAAAAGGGGGTGAGGAAGCGGAATGCAGCCTGCCTGGAGAGCGAGAGAGAGAGAGAGAGAGAGAGAGAGAGAGAGAAAGGGAGAGAAAGTGAGAGGAGGAGATAGAGTAGGAGAAAGAGAGAGAACGCTGTGGGCGGTTGCGAGCGATACTACGGTAGAGTCGAGGGTGTGCGGGGGCGGCTTAGTCGCACGGGGGAAGAGCGGAAAGCATCAAAAGCAATGTTTGGTGGCGCTATAATGAAATGAATTTATGCAGAGCCGTAATGCCTGAATATTTAGCAACCCTCTTCTGGTTCTGTTCCTGGCCAGACCGTCACCCTAGCCTCTATACCGTATTCGAATTAAATTCGACCACTGGACCTCCATTACAAGCATTGAAACGACCTCGGCCGTGGTAACGGGATACTTTTGCATGAAATATTTTGCACACGATCCCATTCCGTGATACTGTCTTGCTCTCGGGGGTTGACGAAGCGCCGTAAACCGACGGTTTCTAGTTCTCCGCGGAACTTTCACCCTTTGACTACCGTCACGCCTCGTTTGTCGAAATGACACCGAAATCGCGACTGTTTTACGCCAGAAAATTGCTCGGTTCTCCTTTCAGCTGCTTAGCCCCTTGCACTCTAACTACGAGACGGACTCCTGACAAATATTTGTCAAATATCAATGAACCGTTCTGTCTTTTTTTGTCGTAGCGAGTTCCATTTATTTCTCACCTGGCTCTTACTTATTTGTTTTTGACGTTATTGCTAAACAGATTTCATGAATTTATGATCAAAATGAGTAGAAGGAACTTGGAGCAGTAAAAAAATTAGAGGAGGGTATGTGGGCATGTTATTTTCAACCTATCAATGTTGTTAGCAGACGAATGAAACTTCTAATGTGTTACTCGTTTTTACAATTAACGCAAGCAATTCTCATTTTGCATAAAAATTCGTTGGCTAGTTATTATTTTCTATACTAGCTTTGTAACACGAACTTCGAAAATATTCATTTTATTTTTGACGTGCAGTTTAACATTTACGCTTCTGACTGACTTTTACACGTTTGTACAGAAAACTTGGATAACATGTTTTTAGAATTTGATACCTTTTACATTGTTTTTTCTAAGCATCGAGCTTCTGCTGGAAGTTTTAAGCGAGACATTTTAGTATTTAATGCTGCGATTAGATAAATCGTTTATTGAAGCAATTCATAAATATATTAACAATGTTTAGCAACAAGTTTATGGAGCACTGAAGTCAGCTGATTTTTATTATTTAGTATACGTAACATTGTACAAGTAATAATAATTGTCCCAAGCAACAAATAAACGCAATAAATTTCTCGTAAATGTAACTCTGCAATCTCAATAGTTGTAAATTAAAATTTTGGAACCCGTCGTCTCGACATGTCCTGGAAAATAATACTATTGAAAAGGAATTCAGTATTCGTGAAATGAAAGGATACTGCAATGACGCTTTCGCAGTTTCACACCGCAGTCGTGTGGCGCCAGTAGCCAGGATGAATCTCTCCTATGTATAGAACATCATCAACGTCTATCTAACTATCTCTGATTGAGTATTATATCCAAGCTGATGAGTTACATACTTTTTAATTGTTTTATGTTATTTGTACCGTTTACGCTGTAACCACTGCTTAAGAATTTTTCCGTATAAAAATATTAATGTTGTTACAAACCTTCCTGTATTTTATAACATATTCCCAAAGTTACGTCCAATAAACGAAGGTGGAAATGAATTTTTAAAACTGTCCAAACAGTTCCTCGAGTCGCTGACACAATAGTAGACTCTTCAAAGATGCATAATACACCTCTTTATACCTATTTCATTACCGCTGTCATTACTATAGGAATACAATCAATACCTGTAAATCTATATTAATAGAATTCAATATATCGGCTTGATACAAAAGTAATGGGAATATTGGCGTTACCTCAATATTACCAACTACCTAAATGAAACCAAGGCTGGAAATGTCAATACAATAGCTTCAGCTGTCTCCAACAACCATTTGCTATAATCTGACTAGCACTAAATACATCTCCACGGTGTTGTATATTTTCAAAGTCGTTGATGCTAGATTTAATTTAATTCAAAGCTTTCGGAGGCGTTCGATAGCTTTCTCGGACTTGTTTGCAACACTTTTCTGTTTGCAGAATTTACATGATTATAAAATGAAAATTTGTATTGCTTTAAATTTCTTTAATCAACGTTAGCTAATTACTCTCTTTAATATTACAGAGATTAGAACTTATATTATATTTACATGTTATTATATATTAGATTTTTATATTAATTTATATTGTTATAGAATTTATATATATTTGTATTTCCCTAGAATGACAACGAAGCTTCTAAATTTATTTTAACACTAAACATACCGAGCATTAAATATGGCAGTATCTTGGTTTATAACAATGAAAAGACTATTTATCTAGACCTTACGCCATTAATATTTATAATGTACACTTGAATGTAGAAATTTATTCAGTCATTTTCTGTAAAAGAATTTTTATAATTCCAACAACCTTGAAACAAGAAATATGAAACCGGTCACCACGATTCACCAGTTACTTCAATATTTATAACATTATAATTTTAATATTATAATAACCGTCAAAACGACCAATAAAAAGGAAAGGAATAAAATATTTGTATTTCTCCCTTAAAATCTAGTAACCTTCACATTTAACATTTCTCCCAAAAATGTGTAATTTCCTTTCTAAATTCCGAGATATTTAGAACTTGTCGAATGGCCATACGTTATATTGTTATAGGAAATTCTGAAATAAAGAAGGTGAAATATTGTATTGTGGAAAGGGTCAAAGCCAGTGTAAGAAACAAAACGAGCGAAAACTGGAGTCGGTCAATTAAGCGGTCCGAGCACGCGTCCCCAGTTAGCAGCGCACGAATCGCCGCGCATAATCAAAGCGTCGAAATTATTACGCGACACTGGAAATGCCAGAAGTGTCCAGACACGCCCGAGGAGCCAGGATGGTCCGAATTCAATGGCAGTACCGTGGACAACAACGCTCGGGCGTCTCCTTACCTCCGGGCTAGTGAGAAACCGAAGGAACTCGAGGCAGCCGGTTAGGTCTGGACGCCGTGGAACTCCATTATTACTCGCCAATTAGCCATGATTAAAATATTTCGGCATATCGCGTGCATTCGGAATATTAATAGACATATGGGCACCCTGGGAACGACGATTATATGGAAATGATCGACTCGAACGGCGAGGAACAAAACGATCAAGCGCGAAGACGACCGTTCACGAGTATTTTCTTCGTTGATTAAATAATACTCGCCCCGCGATAATGACTTATTTATTACGCCAATCACGCCCCGAGTATCAGCTATGGTAAACACGGACGGGCATCGGTCTGGTCACCGTAAATTCCCGCGAAAATTACCCAGACCATCGATGTTAATTGCATATTTATACGGCCGGTTAGCTAGCGATGCCAGTCGATTTTATGGCTCCGGTAAAACGCTGTGGATCAAAAAAGTATTGACATTGTTATACTCGCAGTGTCACTATGAAAAACAACTATGGAACTTTGGGGCTGCGGAGAACACACGCAGATATATCACGCAGTTTTACTTGCAGCCGGAGTCCTTCCCAAAAAAATACGTGAAAATTGACCACTGAGAATTTACATTTCCCGGAAAATCTTTTTCTATCATACATCTTTTTAAGAAATGTAGTACGAAAAAAAAGTTTCCTTCGTCAACTAAAAGATTACTCGTTGTAAAATGGAAACCGAATTTGATCTTGTTAACTATTATATTTTTATAGATTTTAAAAGTGTACATAGAGAATCACAGTCTAACTGTAGTTTACGAACTTTAAAGAAACTTGACCCTTTCAAATGAGCACGAAGATCATTGTAAAACATATTTTTACGTGAAATTACAAAAGTTGAAAGATCGACAATTTCGACGGTCATTCCGATCGTTCAATTTCGTAGAAAAGTGCATAATGCAATCGTTTCTCATAGCAATGCATTTCTCTCCATTCTATAAATTGAAGTAGAAAAATCAGACAGGAAAAATTGTTTTGTCAAAATCAATTGATTCATATAAATATAATTAATACCTACGTACGTCAAACGTGTCAGATAATCACAAACTTCTTTAAAACACGTGTCATCCACCAGCGCTTCAATTTACAGAATTTCATTCAAAGATCGTAAAGCGACAGTTCTGAATAAAAGAATCCCATTAAAATACGTCAAACATTTTCGAAAGCACCGAAATGTCACACTAAATTCTTCCAAATTGTAGCAGAACAATTTAAGGGACCGACGGAGTTCGACAAATTCGTGCAACTCGAAGGTAATATAAATTGAATAGTTGTTAAATTGATTTATTAAAAATTTCGACGAAACGCCAGCAAATTCTTGGGCATCGTGGAGCACCGTGGGCCGGTCGAATTGTTGGACGATGTTCCTGGTCGTCGATAACATTTACCTGGGAAAAATGACGAAGGTTTTTAGCGGCGGCCCGGGGCCGAGCATCGTCAAGCGACTAATTACTCTCGTGTCTCGTCACACGGCCGCCGCGGTTGCTGTTTATACAAAGAACGTATTATTTCATTTTAGAAAAGGGTGCGCGAGAGCGAGTTCGAGCTCCATGGTTTTTCCACGGCGAACCCGGCGACGTAATGGCGATTCAACCGTGTATCAATCTTTTTAATTAGTGTCTCGATGAAATTGAATTATTAATTAAATTACGACGTTTCCGCCGCTCGTTATCGAGCTACACCTGCTGAAACGAGACATTTTTTATGAAAATAACTCGTCCCTGCGGTCTGATTGCATTCTATCCGGTTTTAATTGTACGCTCGCGTGAACCGAAGATCGGCGGAACGCGCGGACCGGCTCGATTCATGCGATCATTAAACCGTAATGTGATCTGTATTAAGGAAGAATGCGGCTCAACAACGCCTTTTTATTCGCGGCCGTGCGAAACAACACCGTTTGCTCCAAGTCGAATTCCCACTGATTTTTCAAACGGATACTTGTTAGTGGACTCCCAGATTCCTCTGCGTACTCTTCCCGCGTTGTAATCATCGAGTCATAATAAAAGTAAATTGATTTTATTTTGGCCGTTGTTGTTAGACGAGCGAACATTTTGCAAAAGAATCTCCGCATCTGTGCAATTACCGCTAGGCGAAACTTATTAGCAAATATTTTTATCGATCCTGGTACTGATAAAATTCAAACTGAAAAACTGTACAGTAAATCACGCAGCAATTTTAACGCTTTCCAGGCTGTGAAATTCAAATGAGGAAATCTAGAAACGGATTAAATTGTAGCAATTATTTTTTAAAGAAATCTGGCACTGATTAAATAAACAAATATCATTTTCTTGTTGATCTAAACATTAAATAAATTTCTGTGCGACAGAGTTACTTTGTTTCCTTCTAATTTTACGAAATTTCTAAGCTGTTAAAAATACCACCTGCTCCTTTCGTTAATTTTTTTAAACATTGTTTAAATAGAGGAATTTCGTTTTCTTGTTTAATTTGGTGAACGTAGATTGTTGGTTAGGAATTTTTCTTGTCTAGTTTCGCTATGAAGTTAAGTGAAGATTGACTTCATATTGAATGACTTCGTAACTCCCGCCCTCGATTCCGATCATGGTACAGGCGCATAAATTATGAGAAAATTCGGACATAGTTTCGGCCGGGAAGAAGGTTTTCGGGGCTTTCAAAATTGCGCGCAGATTCTTCGAACTTTCCGACGACGATAATTCAGAACTTTCGTGGTTGCTACACCCGTTCGGTTACGGGCTATATTTCTCTGATGAAATGGGCTCTTACAGTGTTCGCCTAACAATAAACGTCTACAAGTAATTCGATTTTAGATACCATATTTGTCCTGCAAACTGGATGAAACTATTCCCTAAATAATTAAACGCTTCAGTATCACAGTACGATCATAGTTAATACATAGATATTAATTCCTTTATTTTCAGGATATGTTCCCCCAAATTATTATTTTTAAAACGAAGTAATGTCCACCCTTCGCAAACTTATGCTTCTGCAGTTTTACTTCTGCGAGTATAATAATAATTACTGTACCTTGCTTTTGAGGCAATCGAATTTCAAGGAAAGAAAATTAATTGTCAGATGGTATAGTCTAAACAAATATTTTGCGATCTGGAAAATCAGATTTAGTAAACTTTTAAAGGTTTACTCGCATCATAAGTAGAATATAAGAATCATAAGTAGACTATGAAGAACAAATTTTCTAAAGTACAGATGTCTTATACATTTTTATATTCCATCTTGTCTATTTTGGTTCCAAGTAGAATTATTCAGTCATGATCAGACAATCCTGTCAATTTACGATGATGCCAATGTCTCCAAATTGTAACAATAATTTTTGTTCAAACTACATATTTTTCAGGAATGAAGTTATATTCATTTTCTTCTTAAGTAGAATTAGCTAGCCATGGATAGGCATTTCTGACATTTTCCACACGGAGAGACGTTTCACAGCCTGTAGCGTTTAATTTTATCAACACCATACTATTCGCGACAAATGTTTCATTTATTCCCATTGCAAGTGGAATTAGCTAGCACTGGACAGACACTACGCTCATTTTTTCAAGAGGATAACTATCGCATAAATTTCCGCACGTAATTTTCAGGAACCGCGCACTTTCTCATAGAACAAAATTTGATTCCGCAGCCCGAATTTGCATACTCATAAAAATTCACATCTTCAGTGATTACACTATTTGCATGTCATCTTCCACACGTTTTTTTATTTACAGAACCGTTCGATCGTAGCCCTCGGTCACAATGATTTTCATAACAGCCGGAATCCATGTAATTTTCCGCGAGAAACGAGATCGAACTATTTCCACCTGTCTTTCAATCGCGTGAATAGTATTCCACCATTTCATCTGATCGGATTTTTCCTTCGCTGCGCTAATTTACAATTTTCCTCGGCGAACTATTCCGTAATTCCCGCGAAAAATCGCAGCACTTATTTATAAATACAGGTGTGCTCGACGAAATTGAGTCATCTCCACCGTCCATTAAAACGCCGCATCGAAGTTCTCACAGTACAACGCATACATCGAAACGCAGACGTCGGCCGGTACCTTCCAGACGCTTTCTGAAACTTTTAGCAGTAGACCGTTCCCGAAAATTATCTTGGCGGGCAATTTGGTGGTAAGTTCGTCCGCTCGAAAAGTTTCCGAATCCATGGTGGCGAGCGGACACGCGACCCCATCTCGTCGATACGAAATTGCCGAACGCCTGTGCGCCACGGTTCTGCCAAATTGAATTCGATAGCGTAAGATTATCGAAAGGAAAACGCGCGGCGGGGCACGCAAAATCAATAATATCGTCGGCGAAAACGGCCACGCGGCGGTACTTATGTAAATTCATTATGAAACATTCATTCGCGGGGAATTTAACGTCTGGGTCATCCAGAGACGTGTAGTGTGTGTTCGAAGCTCTTATGCATAAAGCGGCTTATTCGTGGCGCGCGATCCTCCTAAATCTTCCAGAGATAACATAGCTAAGCTTTCTTATGCGAGCAGACAGCCACTTCCTTCCTTAATAATTTTCCCGAAATTATGAAGTAATAACTAGCCGCGTCGCGTATAATATCTCTATATTTCAAGGCCCATTAGTTTATAATCAACACGTCGGAATGGTACGAAAAGCCCGCCGGCCGGGCCACCGTGGGCACGCCCACTCTTTTGAATATTACTATGTCTAAGCACTGAGAAACATGCGAGAGCCCGCTCCTAAATCTGCGAATGTCTTATTGCCGGCGGAACACAAGCCCGCGCGTTGAAAGTGCTCTCTGACCGCCGGAATTCCCGTTCCACCCGTTTAGACCCTCACTTTTGACAATCTTCCAACACCGCACTCCACATTACAACGGTTTCTGCGAGAGAATTACGATGATTGCGGTCTTCGAGATGCATCTCGTGCTTCACTCTCTTCCAGACACTCCGAATTTACTTAATGAGAAGATTAGCGAGGACGTAATCGTTACTGTCTAACCCTTCCGTCCCTTCTTAACCCCGTTGGATTTAGAAACGCGGCGTTACGTTTTACAAAGTAATTTAAATCGAGAGGAATCCTAATTGCCGCGTTAACGCCGTACCACGGGGCAGTTTACGCTTTGTGGGAATTGTTTGTCGCGATTCTTAAACCCTTTAGATTTAGTAACACAAAGCTACATTTTGCAAAATAGTTGAACCCTAATTGCGATGTTAACACTGTACCACGGGGCGGTTCGCGTCTTTATGAGAATTGTTTGCCAAGATTCCTAAACCATTTGGATTTATAAACACAGTGTTACATTTTATAAAGTCTTTTTAATTGTGAGGAATCGTAATTATCATATCAACAATGTACCACAGCTTACACTTTACAGAAATTGTTAGTCTAGATTTAATAATGCATTTTTGCGCTAATATCTCCAGTATCAAGATACGAACAGATTGACAGAGTATAAAGTAATCGTATGTTTCAATTTATCAATTTTCAAATTCCTTTAAACGAACCGCTTTGATATTACATTTTTGTATTTGTTGAATTGGCAATGGAAGAATTAATGACCGATGCCCGACAACTGTGCCGTTAACACGAGCAATATTTGCACTCGTAGCAGTTCTCAAATTGCAAACAAATTTGATATTGTCCAAATTACCTTGAAACTTAGGCAAACAATTTTCATCGCCCCAGAATCGCCACTCGAGAGTAAAAAATTAACGCTTAGCACGACCGACCGATCCAAGTCGCTAAAACTGACAAAATCTGAGCGTAGAAAGGCGTCGCAAACAGGGCCGATTCGTGTCATCCGAGGCAGCGTTAGCGAAGAGAGCGATCCATATCAGAAGCATCGAGAGCAGCATGAACAGCGGTAGGAGCATCAGGATCCCGTCGCCGGTCAGTCAAGTCGATCCCGCGGCCGAATAATCGAGGAACTTAATCCCGCCCCTCTCTCGCGGGCGACATATCCAGCACGCACGCGGAAATTCCGAGGCACCATTCCAGTCGCGGGCTGCACATGCACCGGCCAGTAACAGAGAGATCCAGGGAGTCCAGGCATAGAACGAAGGGAGATAGCCGGGGGCCGCGCGCGATAGGTCTGTTGAACGGAGACGGACGACAGAGGCGGCAGAGGCGGCAGAGGCGGCAGAGGCGGCAGAGGCAGGCGGCTTGCATACAAGTGAACGGGTCCGGTGGATAGATAGAAAAGAAAGGGAAAAAACACGCGGCTGGTTCGATCGCTGGAATCGTAGCCAGTTCGTAATGAAAGGTGAACGGAATTGGACCCCCTGGAGCCGGAGAGTCGGAGCGGCGAGTGAATATAATTAGAGGATTGAGGGCAGGGACGGCGAGGGGCTATGACGTAATCAAAGGGTGGACATGAACGTAGAGGGGGCGACAGGACGAGTTCTACTGCGGGGTAGAGAGGAGGGCCGGTGGTGGCGGCGAGGGGCCAGGCGGCTGAAGCCGGAGGAGAGGGTGTACCGATAGGATAGAGGAGGAAAATAGGGTCCTGGAGAAGAGGTGGGTTTCGGTGGTGTGTGGAGGTGGTTAGGGCAGGAGGAAGAGGGCTTGCAAATTATCATTTGGCCAGAGAGCGAGGGTCCAACTGAACTGGACCGGCAACAACTTGATACCCGACGTCCACCGGTGCCGGGCGCACTGGCCAGCGCCGATGCGCTACCGTCGGAGCCTGTAGTTTTGTCATTAGCCGATAGCGTCCGCCGATAGACGACGTGGAACAGGGATTATTGGGCTAGGATTGCTAACGGACGCCACTTGGATGCAAATGTCCCGACGCCTAGCCCGTTCCACGGGCCACGAAGCTGCTGCGTGGGCTGCTTGCCCCCGGGATCTTCGACGACTCGGACCCGGAATGCCCGCAACGAGAGGTTGTAATAATTTGTGGCTACATTAGGATGCTTGATTAGAACGTTAAGATCTCTAACGACAGGAAACGTACGCCGTGCGACCGGTAACTGCCCTGCGGCTCGGCAAAACGGGATTCCCCAGGCCACCGACCACCCCCGCGCCGGGACACCAGCCGGCAAAGACGCCTGAGGGGAGGCCAGTCTTCGGTGATGAAGGACACTTCGCTGCGAGGAATTTGATTCTGACGTTTCGAGACTATGCGGCTCGCTGCTTACGATATGGTTGCTTGGAAAATTAAATTTTTTCGTTGTCTCGTAATTGATTAGTTACTAGGTTGCTATACTCGACTTATGTCTGCGATGAGAATCCAAGGTTGGCTTTTAACAATGTGGAGATGTTGAAGGATGAAGGAGAATCGACACGTTAATAGTGCATATGGTTCATACTGTATAACGATCAAATAGTTATATTACGGTAGAAATTTTTGGAACAATCTATGATGAGTTTACAGAAGAAGATGATGTTTCATCAATTTGATGTGGATATTGAGAAATGTTCAACAGGGTATTGGTGAAACTGATTTTATCCGAACTTTACATACAAACTATTAACCCTTTGCGGTTGTATGTCTACTTTCGATCGCCAAAGCTATTTGATTTATTTTTAGTTTTACATAGAATTAAAACATGTTATTGTGTTACACATATCTAAACTTTAAAACAGAATTTTTGTATTACTGTTCGTTCAACGAAAATTAATTCCGACCAGCATGGCACCTATGTATAAATTTAATAAGATTGTAAAAGGTTAATTGTTTTAGTATCTCTTTCTGTTTGTAACTATCTAATTTATGGGTTTCGTATTGCATTCAATAAGAATTCTAGTTACGTGAATATCTGTTGCTTGCTAAGAGAAGGAACCATAGAATTTGATACAATTTGCACTGATTTGAAACAGTTGCAACTGACTAGAAAATGGAAAATGATCACAATTGTCTAGAGAATGACTATTTGCGCAAATCAATGGAGAGAGATTCAGTGAACGAATCGGTAGCAATTTTATAAAGCAATTGCTCAAAGCTCCGCTAACTGTATTGCATACAAGTTCACCGGTGTTGAAACAGATCCAGCGATCCCCTAATGTCATCCTAACACAAAAGACTATAACCATATAGAAAGCACGTAGCACGAGGATACAACGAAGCAAAAAGTTTCAAGGAGGTTCGTCAATTATAGAAAAGCGAGGAAGCAAAAGACAGAGTGCCTCGGCCCTCCCTTGGAAATTGAAAATGATTTCGTTCCCCCCATTACATCCCGAGAATATTTCAACTATGAACTTCTCTCGGGCACTACTTGAAACAAGGGGTGCTTTCCTGGATCATTCGTTACCCTTCGGTATATATTATTTATTCCACATTCGCGCGGCGCTCGATCGACCCCCGCGGCAAAAGTTTTGACCGTGTTTCAACCCCTCGGCGGAATCATCGAAAGCGAAAACTCCGCGGTCAACAAAAATCATCGCACCCCAATTTCGAAGCTGAAAAATACCACCACGCGCGAGCCGACCACGTGCGCGAAAATACAAACAAACCGGCCGGTTCGACGGGCCGGTGACTTTTAAAGGAATTTCGGAAATAACAAAAGTTTCGCGGTGAGTTGGCTTCTGAAGTCGTTCGCGGCGCCTCCGGGGAGCGATTCGACGAGGCGCCGAAGACGGTAAAAGTACTATTAAAATTCCATTATGATCTATCCGGTGCTCGGTTCCACATATTGTCGGATTACGTGCCGAGGCGTTGCGCCGGAATTTCGCGATGCAATTTATGCGCATCGGTTACCGGCCACGGCCAGCCAGACCGAACGAAAATGATAAATTGGTCATTTCTCAACTCTCCGGGGCTGGCTTTTACAAATGCAGCGGAACATCAGGATTCGGCCGTTCCGAATCGCCAGGAAATCGAGCACGCGTCTAACATCAGCTCCCATTATAATGTACAAGTTAGGATTATCTTCTTTCCATAGGCCTCTGCTTCGTCTGCAGTCTGAGGAAGGTAATAATTGAGAATTTTTGACTTGGTCAGACTTTGTTCAACTAGTTTTCGCTTATTCAAAACGGCGCACTTTGGCAAGCGTAGAAATTAGGACCTTTCCAATGGGTTGTATTATTATACAACGAAACATCCGCTATTTTGACGTGAATCAATATTTCAGAAAGTTCTTCATGGAAAGACTAATCATCATGAAGTTGATTAATAGCAAATCAAATGAGAGGATTAATTAGTTATGAAGTGTTACAATACTGTAATTATATTCCTAAAAATTAGCAGCTAGATAACACACACGACACTATTTATTATACAAATATTTAAAGATTTAACACTGTAACATATTGTTAATACTATCACTAATTGCCGATTATTTTTCTGCTGTGAAATAATTTGCTAATGTATTCTAAGATTAGAAAAGCACGAATAACATAGTTCTATTACTTAATAGAAAGTGGCATGTGATTCGGATGCGATTAAATTTTTAATAAATGTTATTAAGCAACACACGTGTATTACGCGAACCTATTAATACTTGATAATTAATAGTTAAATCTCGAATTTTAGTTAATGGTAAAATTATGTATCTTACTTAATAGTAAAATTTGATGATATTAACAATCCCTTTCCCAGGAAAATAAGTCACGAAAAATAGAATTCACATTGAAATGGTAAAGAAACGATACGAGGCTTAAAGAATTGATTCTGTTTTAGGGGATGTCCGAATATTAGTAAGAGTCACAGTACGCTTCAAAACCCGGAACGTTTCGCGTGGTTCGTCGACACTGAGTGGACTCAGGCCCCCGGACTTTGCATACTGATTATGTCGCCGTGATTACATGAACGAAAGGGTTCGGATCGGCCGACGAGGAGCTCGACCGCTCCCAACGGGGGAGCAGGGAACGTCTGCGTCCTAATGCTATCGATTTTGGTGCTTAGCATAATCAGGTTGGGCGATGCTCGATAACGGCCCCCGATATGCCAGACGAAACGCCTCGCTCCGAACTGTCCGTACGTAAATTTTGCTTCGACCTAGCTTTCTCTCTCTTTCCCCCACCCTTTCTCTCTCTCTCTCTCTCTCTCTCTCTCTCTCTTTCGCTCTCTCTAATATCTTTTTGTTATTAAACAGTGTCTGGAGTGCTATTGTAAATTATTACCGTGTTAGTTCGCGCCGTTTTCTGCCGGATATCGGAGATTCGCGGGAGGCGTGTTCCACGTTACAATTGCGCTGTAGATTTTACGCATTTATGGTCGGAATGATCGTGCAGATATTTGAGAAAGTTTAATGAAGCTCTCGTTTGGAGCTGTGAGTAACCTTGAATAAAGTTCGCGTATTTTTGCTTGGTTCCCGCGAGCCGCAAATTCGCAGTTCTGAATTTCTTATGGACGTTTCAGATAAAATGAAAATATTTATTTGTATACGTTTCTAAGAATTTTTAATATACCTTTTTTCGCGTACTGTTTTATTTTCTTCGAGTTTCGTGTTTCGTACCCATTGGAAACATTTCCCAGCATCACTGTTATTAAAACGTTGTTACGAAATAAGCGTGTTTGTACTTTTATGAAAATAATTACGATTAATATTGCATTATTTCGTTAGTTAATCTATCAAAGGTCCTTCAATCTGCCATGTAAAAATACGCAATAGAATAAAATGTGATTAATTATCTCATTCTATCCTTCTCTGATCCGTCGTAGTGACCTTCAAGTGATTTATTTCGAACAATCACATTTCTATTTTTCTAACATCTACTGCAACGAGAAGTGTCGATATTACATTTATACCGGTATATTTAGAAATTACACAAATGCGTTTTAAACAAACGAAGCGCAGGGAGAGATTCTGATATTTCGGCAGAACCGTGTGCAAAAAGTGCCGTAGCGAGTATCGATTCACGCAGCTCCTTATCGGAATTTGATCCATGGTTGAACTTACCACCTGGACACGCGATCCCGCATTCCCGAATGTCGCCGGAATAATCGCAATAAATTCGGCCGATGAATCGCGAACAACCGGAGGCATTTTCGCAGCGCCACCCTCCGAGAAGGCTCGTCCTTTTCCCGGGCATTCATTATCAATTCGTCAAAAATATTCGATATGGCCACGGTCGGCGTGTACGAGCCGCCCCTCTCCCGCCGTTGAAAAAAACCGAGAAAATATATATATATATATATATATATATATATATATATATATATATATATAGAGAGAGAGAGAGAGAGAGAGAGAGAGAGAAAATATAAAAAAACCGTTAAATTCGTCGATGTAAAGGGGGCGGGGAGAGAGGGCAAGGGAACGAGAGGAGGGGAGGAGGTCGGCGAAAAAGAGAAAGCCGGGGGAGCGGTGGGAAGGAGCAACGAAATAAAAAAAAAATTCCAGCTGTACACGCTTCGAAGCCGAAATTCAATTTATAATATGACAGCAGCTATTCGATTTTAAAGTCCATTTTTCATTTTCGGTCCGCAGTACGCACACACGTCCTGACATACGCGTGTTTTTCTAAAATTCGTTCGAAGTGTCCAGCGAGCGGCCGGCGAAAATACCGGAGAGGCACGGGCGTTTAAATCGCCAGACCTCCTCCCCCCAGCTTTTCGTCGACCGCTCTCGGATATGAATCTTAACGCGTCCAGGACCGGTCGCGAGTTTTCACGCGCGTTTTAGAGCCGTGGAACGAACCGTCGACGGATTAGTCGGTTTTACTGCTTCTCTGGCCGCGATTAGACGCGCCGGGAACAACGGAAGTAATCGGACTATATGATTCCCGGCCTATATCGCGTTCCGTCGACGTGTATTTCTTCACGCGCTATCGTTCAGGCTCGAAAACGCTTTGGAACGTTCTCTGATTTTTTAACCCCTTGCGTTACGATTTCTTTCGTACGTAGGTTGATCAACGTACCTTCGTTCTTAATCATTCCCCTGACAGAACGATACAGCTTATGTTTCTTATATACATTCATTTATTTTTACTTCTAAATTTTGCTAACGGGTGAGGTAAATTCTGTTTCGAATTAGAAGAAACGGATAACATTTTTATATTCAGCAGATTATGTACGAAATCCTCGTCACGAGTTTGACTCGTTGTTATAGTGATAGGGGTTAAAGCGTAGACTTTAAAGCGTATCGTACGTGAATTTCTGGTCGCGACGCATGGGCTAAGGAAATTATAACGTCGAAGGGAAATTTTCGTGTAAAAGAAAAATTTGTTTTTAGGCGTAGGATGTAATCGAACCGTCATAATAATTTGACTAGGTGCTCGTAAGTTATTTTACAATTGAGCTATTTTATTATTCTCTCTTTTGCATTCGTATCGTGGCTTGGCGTTTGTCGGAAGAAATATTAAAGCCATAAGAACAGAATGTTATTTCTGCTTAAAAGAACGTAATAACATTTGTTCATATCGAATTATTACTAAAAATCTCCATCGCGTATAAAAGTCGACAAAGTATAGCAAAGGGTCGATGTCATCGAAAATTTAAAATAAATATTGTAGAGTAAATACAGTAGACCAGTGATCGTCCATTTAGTTCAATTCGGTAGAAAACTGAAATATTAGATAGCGCGTAAAAGCTTGACAACAGATTTAAAATATCCTGATAATAGCTAGTAATATAAAATGATTCGCAACTGCTCAGAAATTCTATGCGTTCGTAGTCGAAGGTCCGCGAGATATCGTACCGCTTTATAATCGCACTGGTACGCGAAGAAACCGATGGTAAAAAGGGTGCGAAAGTAACCCGCCGATAATTTGCATAAGTGGCAGAGACATGTGCCGCGGCAACCTAATGACAAGGCTGGAAGTAGCGGGGTGCGCGTCGTTATTAGAAATTATTAGAGGCCGCACTTAAAATCAAGGCTCTTTCATGGGATGAATGTCCAGTGATTAAGAAGATAAAATTATTCAGCGAGATCGCACGGAAATCATTTTAATTAGTAGAGATCGTGACAGTGAATCAGACGGCCGATTCACCGCGCGATGTCTTGCTCCGCTTTATGAAATGAAAACCTTCTTATCCTCGAGCGGCAATCAGACCCCCGTTGTGTCACTTTTCTCCCTTTCAAACGGCGGCCCTTCCTTATTAAATATTCTCGATTAATTCGGTCAATTATCGCATCACGGAGTTGCTACCTTCTTTTCCCTGTAGAATCGCAAATTCTATACGAGCCCGACTCTTCGCCTTTTTACACGGAAAATGTTTCAATAGACTACAGATTTTGCCCCTTTATAACGCGATGCTTTAACAGTGAAACTTCTATTTCGCTTCTAGTTTCTTCGAGCTTTTTATACGGGGAGAGTAACTTTCTTGGGAAGTATAATATTTGTTTTCTATCACTGTTACAGTCTGTGGTATTGAAAAATTAATGTAGGTAAGTAGAATCTCTTTATGATGGTCACTGAGAATTTAATTATTTAATGAACTGTTCGTACGACGAGTCAGAAAGTGGTAAAAATATGATTTCCGTTTTTCATGTATTATTTTGTATACTTCTTTCTTCATTCTTTGTAACCGAAAAAAAATGATTCGTTGGAAAAGAGACAAATCGTCCTGTATGCCATTTTTATTCGGTCATTAGGACATCAGTTTTCTAACTATATTAAAATAACTTTATGCTTGTAATTATGTTTGTAACATGAGTGTTTGTGTATTATTTGCTCACAGTATAATGAATTTATAAAAGGAACTATACAGCAAGTAAAAGAAACTATTTTCCACAAATAATTTCTGCAATGTTCATGCATGTTCATGCATAATAAAAACTTTCCTCGTCGATCAAATAAAATAGAAATCCTTGATCAAATGAAATAACCTTGACAATAATGCGACAGTATTTGTGAATTCTTCTCGTGTCTTTGCCAATTTTTAAATTTACGATCATTCAGATTGTGAAAATGCGTTTATCAGTTATTCATTGAATATACGTATCCCTCGCGTCGCTATTATGAAACAGCTGCTTCCAATGCTCCGTGAATCCAGCGTCAAAGATCCGCAGACTAGTTTTACAATATCTAGATTGACGCGGCAACATTCTCATAATTGCCAGAAGTGAGTAAACGATTGTCGAAAAACTGCGCAGCGGCCGGCGTTTAAAAAGCAACGTGAGCGGGCGAGAACGGAATAAATAATGCCGCGTATAATTAAATTGACGTCTTAAACGATGTCGAGAGATTTATTATTGCAGAGGTGGGCCGCGCCGAAAATAGTGGCCGGCTCGCAGTGTCTCGCTCGGATTAATAAAGTTCGCCGGAAAGTAAGGGGCCGACGTTCTTAATTTAATATCCGCGGTTAGCGCGATCGCGGCCACGTAATTTTTATAGTTACGCCGCTGATTAAAATACCAGGCCGGGGTCATTACGAATGCAGCCGCGTCGGAATGAATGCGTTTTGCATTACCGCGTTCCGCGGCCGCCTCCGGTGTCCCGCTGTAACGTTGCTTCCCGGGAACCTCGAGAACGCTCCTATTTTTTTATGGCATAAAATTTCGCCGAAATGAAAATTGCTTTTGAAAAATTGATAGACAGGCCCGCGCGTCGGCCGGTGTTACTACCCGGCCGCGCTACAGATTGAGTTAAGCTTCATTTATTCCTTTCTCATCTTTTTTCCCCTTTTCGGTGTCCATCTTCCTATTCCTTCTTCCTTCTCCTCCACCCTTCTTCTCACCTCTCTCCGTCTCTGTCTCCTGCGTTTCTCTTTTTAGCTTTCACCTTGTTTCGCACGTTTTTTCGGTGCCGCGCACGCGGCGTCCTCGGGCGTTTCGCGACAACGCGGCCCGCAACTTGTACGGAAACAACTCGCTTAGAGTGCCTCTTAATTCGGCCGCGGCCGGGTGTCGTGTTGCACTTTAACAGAGTCGCCTCGTTTCATTTCGTATACAGAGGTAAACGGACCGTTGCCTGCTGCTACACGGAAAAAATACAATTCCAGCCTCCTTCCGTGCGGCTTGTTTGCTCGCCAGCGTCCTGGCAATGTATCCTTTCGAGAAGGATCAACCGTGAATCACCGGTCTAAGCCTTGCAAGATTTTGGGTGTGCTTACTTGGGGATTAGACAGAAAATGGATTTTTCCTGCGACTTTGCTGAAGCATTTTGGGGCGTTTAGAGTACTTATTTGCAAGAGGGTGGATGACTTGTCTTTAGTTGGTTTGTTTAAGGATCTTTGGGCGGATTTTCATTTTTGTAGGATACCTTGTTAAAGTCAAAAAGATTTGGATGCATCAAACGTTTTCATATGTTGCAAAGAGATAAAAATTTACGCTGACTCTTCAATTAATAGCACTGATTCGTTTTACAAAAATGATAATTTATATACAAAAGAAGTATAAGAAAAAATCACCAGTCAGTCTGACCGGTTTGGTAGTTTTAAAAAATTCAATTTTCAGATTGTACTCCGCTTTCAAACAAATTCGCAGATATCAATACACCGTATATATTTTAGTTAAATTATCAAGTACACAACACCGTTGATCGTATGAGCGGAATTTGTATCATTACGGCCCTAATCGAACAATTATTCTCACATCATATGAACACCCACAAGAGGAACACGAGGTTGGATATCACAGTACGCTTTCATTTTATCCGCGTTAAACAGAACTCCCGGACAGCGTACAATTTTAACCAGGTCGCCCTTTTCGCCGTGTAATATTTAAGCCGCAAAATCGCTTGGAATATCATGTAAATATTCCAGCAAACTGGTCGGATACCTCACGAAACGGGGTGAGAAAATCGGAACACTGATTTTCGAGGCGTTTTAGAACTGCTAACACGGACTTAATCGAATTATTTTTTAACCAATTGAATTATTTGCCACATCCTTCGCGTGAATATTCTCGATGCCGCGCCGTTATAAATTATTTAACGCATCCTCTAGATAGTGGAATCAATGATAATCAAAATCCCGTTACCGTTCTCTTCAATTTTCTGTTGCTGCTCCACATAAATACCGATGTGTTCTTTTCACAGAATCGTAGATATTTCTGCATGTATGCTTTTTGCAAGACTTTCAAATCCAAAGTAACATTAAAAAAGAGTCGACAGTCATTTGTACTAGAACAAAAATAAAATATTTTCTTCAGTCTAATTTTGATGAACCATATTCTTTAGCATATTCAGACCAACATGATTTTAAATGATTCATAATAATAAATTTCACTATCTTGTGGAAAATAATTATATTATATTTAAATAATTATGGTATATAAAGCGTTGCAAACATCATGTTATAAAACGTTGCATTGGTGTTAATAAAAAGGCATTGCTTCACTGAACAACCCACCGTCGTTCATGAAAACCGGATCACTTGTCGACTGAATTAGTTTTAAAGATTAGAGAACATGAATAAGCATTGAATGTAGACTATAGAAGCTATTCTGCCCCACAAAACATCCAGTTACCTCTGCGAACGTAATCTGTTCAAATACTTTCAGCCGGGAACACGCTATTGATACGAACTTTAGCGAACCAATCCCGATTCTGTGCCGGTCGCGCGTTAATACTTTCAAGGATACACGGCTGACCCGCATCCCCTGATCCCACGCTGGACCGATCAACCTTGCGGAACGAAGTTTGCGATAACTTTATTGTAATAAGATGAGCCCCGCCACGTATCCCCGACGTGGTCGGTGTCACGGCTACTCTGTGTACGGGGGCTTTGCGGGTGGTTTTCGAGTGTGTCGGTAAGTGAGAAGAGTGCCGGACTCTGGCCTGCCGCTGGAAGATCATTATGAGCTTGAGTTACCATGGTGACCATCCAGCGGCCGATCCCGAAGGTGTGAGGGGAAAGCCCCAAAGCGAAACGGTCGGCCAAGTATCGCATTTGACTTTACAACCGATCCTCTTCCCCTCCGATTGTTATGCTTATGCCACCCCCGTCTATCTCTTAGCGCCGCACGCATGCTCGATCCAACGTCCATCGATCGAGATCCCTTATCGTCTTATTCCACCCCCAACAGCAATTATCGTTCTTTAAGTGTCGCTAATGCCAGACTGTGCATTAGAGCTCGATTAGGATCGCCGGTTGCCATGTCGCTACGGCTGCGGCCTTCTGGGCCCTTGCTTCGCCAGGATTCTCGGTTATGGCAAAAATAAGTGTGCCGGGTCTGTAACATAGTGGATCCTGAGACGTGTAGAGATTGTGTAAACTTTAACCCATATCGAGGAACGTATCGCTAAACGAGTAGAAGGTTTGCATGAAATTGTTAACAAAATGTTAAAAGATTATGTATTCAAATTATATATGATAAATATGATGAATTATTTCCACATTAAATACTGTACAAACCGTTCTACCAATCATTTAAATAAAAAGATGCATCACTTGGGGGAACTAGTAACTGTGGGGTCTCCAAATTCGACGTTTTTCATGGTATAATTAACTTTATATTTATCGAATAAGGCGTATGAAATTTTCTATTAGGAAATAAGCAAAATAAGAGAATAAAAAAACCCTATTTTTAACTGTAAAATGAAGTTTAATGTCTCTGAACTTTGCCTCGAAATTACAACTTCCCAACGCTCGTGTAAAACTCGTAATATCGAACAATTTTACATCGTTCTTCTTGCAGAAAAACGGACGTCACGTTCTCCCGACTAATTCCAGCATGAACGCAAGATATGAAAAAAGAACTGAAACCGAATTGAAAAAAGCGGGTCGTAAATTAAGGGGAAAATGGAGGACGCAAGTGGCCGGCATAAAGATTCATCGTAGCGTTCGAGGAAAATCCAGTGGCTGTGATAAATCAAACGGCTCGTAAATCGCAGGAAAGCACGGTCATTGTCTAAGACAAGAGAGGAGGAGGCGAAACACAGTCGAGGAAAAAGAGAAAGCAAGAGAGAGAGAGAGAGAGAGAGAGAGAGAGAACCGGGTGGAGAATATTCCACGCGTACAATAAAATCCCATCTTGCGGTTCTCGCGTGCTAAATACTTTCGTTTTTCTTCGCCAACGATGTACTTGGCCGGACCGTTATTCCACAGGTGTTTGGCACTTCCGTAAGCGATAAAAGCCCGGCTCCGGTCCGACTTCCCGCCCTTTTCTCTCCCGCAATCTTTTCGCGCCACTTCGGCCGAGCGTCGACGCACGCTGCCCCCGATCGAACCCCACAACCCCTCGCTTTTTCTCCTCCACTCTCTTTTTCACCTCAATCCCTCTCTCTTTCTCTCTCTCTCTCTCTCTCTGCTATACTCTTCTACCGTCTCTATACTTTTTATTCCTTGCCCGGTAGGCCAGAGATTCTGGCTGATAAAAAATCGTACTCATGAACCACTGATTCCTATTATAATTTTTATGTCACGTTCGAAACAGCAGATTTTAATTTATATATTGGTACAGACGAAATGTAATTACATAGATTGATTATACTTAGATTAGTTTAGATAAAAATGATATTCGGTTATTCTTTAGCATAGTTTATTGCAAACATATATTTGAAAATACAATGTAAAAGAACGATGCAAATTTATACTGTCCAAAAATCACTTTTAATGAATTGTGGTAGTAAGATACCAATGTGACGAATAACTTAATTTTACCATTTCTAATGTTGTTCGTTTGTGTTGTCGTAAATCAAACATGATCCGTCATTTTGACGGAATCCGTAAAACTAGCATCAATCGTGACGCATCTTTCAACTGGATTCGACTTTGCAATTTGAATTTTTGTTCGCAACGCATCGATTGGAGACTAAAATGAGAGGACGGGGGCGAAGGGGGAGAGAGAGAGAGAGAGAAAGAGAGAGCAGAGAACAGGAAACAATTCGTCGTAGCCGAAGTATCTACGAATGCGGAGGCAGAACGCAGTGGAACCGGCGAGATGTAACGAGAGGGTAGTTGTTGCGCCGTTCGGTTGCGGTATGACGATGTATCGCCGTCGAAACGGACGTAACCGGCCTATGACCGATCGCAGATGGCCGATGCCCACGGCCCATAAAACTTATTATCCACCTTTTACGGCTACACGGCGGTAAATTTAAATTGGTTTTAAAAAAATTCGAGCCGGCGAATGGCCTCGCAAAAAGGACCGTGGGCTTTCCGAAATTGACGACGGAGAGCACACGGCGGATGTTAGCGCGAGCGAGCCAGGTCCAGCCAGCGAGCGAATAAGCGCATCTACCCGCGTCACCAACGAAGATTAATATTACCGCGATCAATTCGGCCAGCGAACATTATCTTGCCCCGTGGCGACCGATACCCTGTGTTCCGCGGAATTAATAAATATTGTTGGGCTTTTAGCTGGCCGGCGCTCGTGTTTTCCTTCCCGTGATGGATTGGAAGTGACCGGGAATGGAAATTAAGTTATCGCCGATAGGGGCGGCTGTACAGATCTCATTTTCTCTGTCGCCAGCAATTTAGATTGAGCGAAATGCATCTTTTTCTTTGGCTCTGCAGTTTTCTATAGATTGGCCCGGATTTGTATGGTTCGAGGAATATTTTTGGAACTCGTAATTTGATAATTAAAAGGATCGGTCAAAATAGAGGAAAATTGTTCAGTCTAATGAGAAGGATTGTTTTAAACTAGTATTATTAGAGAAAATTAAAAATGCAAATATCAAAAGACAAATAGCTGAATCTTCTACATATAAACTTCGTAGAAGAGTTTGTGTTATTCAGAGAATTATATATTTGGCGGAAATTGTTACTATTCTTTTGTTTAAAAACTTCGGAGTGTCTTTCTTGTTAATAAAATTGTTCTTTATCGCATTACGGGAAGAAAAGACGAAACGGAAAGCGGAAATAATAGTTGCTATTCTCGTGCAGCTTCTACAAAACCTGCATTATCAAGATACTGTCACGAATCTGACAAGGATAGGGGTGTTTGAATCTTTAAGCATCTAAATCGAGTAATTGTCAACTTGTAAAAATCAACGCGCATTCGAAAGACGGAAGACGCAGGATCTAATCTAATTTTATCCGATTCGTAATTTAGAAATGAAGACTGTCAAACAGGTTTTACGAAAGTAAAGTGGAATTTTCGTGGCAGGAAGTGTACTGGGAAATTCATTGAAAATTTAATCGTTTTGGTAGACGTGGACAAGCTATGTCACTTAAAATCTACATTTGAACTTAGAAATCTTAAGACATAGTGCAAAATTAGTAGTACATTGTCTAGTAACTTACAAGTAAATAGAGCAGTGGGAGTTGTAAATGTAGAACATATTTTTCATTCTAAACAATCTCTAAACAATTTCAAGCATATGATATAGAAATCATTTTGCAAACTCCGGTGCTTGAAAATGTAACAAAGTATAAATTATAAAATATAAAATAAACAATAGTAATAAGGTGTCCAAATGTTAGAGGAATTATTCTAGTAACTTTTCTTAAGCAAATGCAAATGTTTTTAAAACAGATATACTTAAAAATATAATCACACAGTAATGTTTTCAATAGTTGTTCTTGTCTTAATTTTAACAAATTATAGTAGCAAAAAAACTTATGGAATACATACTATTTGGACAAATAATTTATTTTTAACATTTTCGCAACTTTTCAGTTTTTTTAAACATGTGAAGGTAAAGTAATTTTGTAATTTTGTGACTATTAACCATCATATAACCATGAAGATACTAGATGGATTTTAAACGTGTCATTATGACGTTAGTATAAGTTCGAATTAGATTAACTTAATTGGAATGCAACTTTGGATTGAATTGAACCTTACAAACAGTCCCAAGTATTATTTTCGTATGGTAACTGATGTAACACCAAATCTCATGTTAACAATTTAACCTCAAAACGACCAGTTACCTTTTTTTATATTGAAATTCATATAACATATAAAGTTTCTGAAATAATATAAACTTTTAGTCAATTATTCACTAACCTCGAAACTACTTAATCAATACACAAAAATTAAAGAAGCAACCAATCGAATTTAGCTCCAAAAAGCAACCCCTAATTTTTAACTGTAGAAACTAATACGATTCCTAAAAATCCAGAAGTTGCAAATACTTTTTCTCCACAATTCGTTAACCCTAAAGCGACTCAATCATGGCAGAAAAATTATGGGAAGAAACAATCAAATTTAACCCCAAAACAGCCCCTTATTTTTCCATATTAAAACCGACGTAATACTTAGAGTATCCGAAGCAACATAAATTTCTCCCCCATAATTCACCAACCCCGAATCACCTACACAAAAATTAAAGCATCAGGCGATCGAACCAATCCTCCAGATTAATACTTCCAGCAACAATAGAGCAACCATTGCTTGGAAAGCAAGGGTATAGGACGGAGCATAGCTCTGGGCAGCACTATCAAAGATTCAAATCATATCCAAAATCGAACTGCACTTTCGAAATCACCTGGCGAGGCTATCTGCGCAATTGTACCGGGCACAGGTCGGAACGGCACGATCCCGCAAGTTAAATTAATTAAATGAATTGTCAGCAATCGATGGAATCGGGTTTTCGATGGAAAAGATCGTGGTAGCCGGTCTTATTATTGGTCGCTTCGGAAGTTTCGCGATGCTGTCCCCGGGCGGGAGGGCTGCGTTCGAAAAAGAGGGACGCCCGGTCCAATCTGTATGCTTCTCTATCGATGCTTTGTACGCGACCGTGTGGAGGTGGACATACAGATACACGGCACCATCGGGGCAGGGGTCTACGAATCGATAAAAACGCATCCCAGGCAGGCGCCAGCCAGAAGAGGACCGCGCGGATGAAAAAATGCGAGCGGGGTTAATGCGCTGATCATGTCATATCGAGGTGCTCGCTAAACAAATACCCTGGCCGTCGACGGGGACACGACGAATGTACGAATGTGTCGACACTCGCCAATCCTTCTCCGATCGCTTTTCAACCCCCCCTGACTGACCAGGGTTACGTAAATCGACGATCTCCCGGTGATTTCCTTTGTCGTGTCTTCCTGCCATTTTTAGCACAATCCCGCGACTAACGGCTTGCTGGCGATTTTTGCCGGCGCTTTCGAAACTGCGGGATCCCGATCTCGTTTAAACGATGACGTTTCGATGATTCAATTCAATGGAATGTTTTAAAGCGAAAGGACTGACAGGCTGGTTCTTCGTACACGAGGATTTTGGAGATGGTTCGTGCTCGGTTCAATGTAAATTGATGCGGTATTTGCGGTGAGATTTTTAGTAATTGTTTAAGGATTTTGGTTTTTCGAGGTCTGATCGGCTTTGTTTGCTATACTATTAACACGCTTGCTGCAAGTTGTCACGTGTGTAGGGTCTGTGGTTCGGGATTTAAAGAAAATCAAATTTCACGGCTGTCGGTGGTTGAGATCGTTTATGGGAATTTGCAGGATCCGTAGCAATTGAGCATTGTAACTATGAAGATTGTTGTTATTTTAAGTAGAGATGGGCGTTTCATCGTTTAGAACATTTTTATTACATACAAACTTTTATGCATTTTACACTTCTGCTGTTATCGTTTCAGAAATTTATTGAAGTTACATTTAGTAACGTGAACGTTCTCTTGAAGTCAACATTGTCAGACTATGGTGTCACGATTTTTAATGACGTTTAAGTATTGTCATTCGATAAGATTTATACTCTTGTAAACTTATAAAAATTACCAGATCGCGTTTGCTAAAGTCTGAGGCGAGTTTTACAATATCTATATTGCAAATTTTTGCATCTGCGATATGTAATAATATAATATGCAACCGATATGTAACCAATACGCAACCAGATAAAATCCGCAGCCTCATTGAGAAGTTTCATTAAAAAGTATCATTCTACATGAAGCGTAGTAAAATCCTCAATCCAACAGTAGAAGCACGTACAAAATAATTTATTTGACAATCCTGCACTGGGCTACATTAATGATTTAGGTAAATGTAAAAATGCAACCTTCCGTTTGTTAAGCGAAAGAAATGAATAAGATGATGCTACCACAACTTCGTTATGAACGAACAAACTTCTTCCAAAACCAAATAAAATTTTTTATGATGACATACATTTATACAGTACAACATTTTCGAAAATTGCAACGTTTTACAATTTGTAATTCGATCAGTTAAATTTGTAAAAAGTAGAACGCAAATTACAATTGCAGTTGCATCTTTTTATGCACGGATAACTTTTCAATTTTCAAAAACTTCGATGTCTGAACGAAGAAACAGTAAATTATTACGTTCCAACAGGCTTTATGACTGATAATTTAACGATTTGGACGATTAAAAATATTTTACCTTCTTTAAAAATGGAATTGTCATTTTTGCGTAGCAGTATAATTTCTTAAAGAAAATTGAAGACAACGTACACCTATATTGCACGAATATTTTTAAAACAGTGAACAACTGATTTAAAAAATAATATACTGCCAAATCCTAATATATCTTACGTTCAATATATCAATTTTCAATTGCAAAATAATTGCTCAGCAAGACTAAAGACACAGAATAATCAAATAACATAAAACTTTCAATAACACGGGAATGGTTTTCTTGAAACAACAAACTACCAAATTCTAGCATATTTGAGAGTCAACAAGTTCACAACTTAGCGATTATCAGAAATTCTACCCAATATACAATGGCAATATCAGTACTCCTTCAACCCTTTACA
>CM052165.1:2470908-2513412 GCA_028455555.1 Augochlorella aurata
TTTCTCGTAGAAAAGAAACACTTTTAACAGTTTTACCAAGAAATTTGTCAATGTAAAAATTCGTGGCGATGCCTCAGAAGTAGCCTCCTCGAGTGTAAAGGGTAAATCTGTCAAAGAAAATTCCGGCGATCCCGGAAGGAGCAATCCGCAACTAAGTTTTCCACCCCCGCGAGTCTCATTAGCCGTCGATTACGAGATCTCAGGGCTGCTGAGAGGCGTTGATCCGTATCCAGCCAAGGACCACGAAGTTCCTTAGCGCCCCTCGCGCCATCGGAGTCGACCCTAAATCCGGTTGCGTATCTGGGGTGTCCGTGGGGGTGTCGATCGTTCCGCGGGTCCGGCTCGCCACTTGATCGCGCGTTAAGGTTCGCGAAGGTTCCTCCGATGTAATAATATTTCCATCCAATTCGACCTGAGGCCCACCCCCGGCATCCATCGGCGGCACCCCCTCGATATATGCACCCCCCGTCGGTGGCGGAGCTCGCACTCGACCGCGCGCCCTCTCATCGTCGTCTCGCGTGCATCCCCACCCCCAAAGCTGCCGGGGGGTGGCACGTCGCTCACTACGTCATCTGTCCCCTCGACCAATCGACGGGCGGCGCGCATTTTTTCCCCGCGTCGAAAAAACGAGCGAAAAAAAAAGCCGTGGAAGCAAAGGCAACAGGGGGGAGCGAGATCGCGAAGGGGTCGAGGGTGAACGAACGAGAGAGACCGGCGGAGGGTAGCGGGCGAGAACGACGAGCGGACCGGCGAAAGAGCGAAAGAGGATACCGATACACGATAGAACACCGAGGGGCCAGGGCGGGGACGGTGTGGCGGCAGAGAAAATGGGGAAGGGGGTGGAACGGGGGTGCCGGTGGAGAGAGAAAAAGAGCGCGCGGTTCGGCATTACCCCCGGAGCCCCGTTGCGGACCAATCGCCATACGTAAAGAGGCATTTTTTATGGGTGCCGCTCGGTCGGCCGGTTTGTGTGATAAAAATTGACCTAAGTCCTCTTCTTTTTTTTTCCCACCCCTCCCGTCCCCGTGCGAGAGAGATCGGAGCGCAGGGGCGGCCGGTGGTCGGACAGAGACGGGACGAGGAAAGCGAAATAGACGCACGCGGGCAGCGTGTTGCGGAGGAAGAAGAGAAAAAGCGGAGCGCTCGCGTTGCGCACCGGCTATAACTGCCTAACATTAAAAAAGATGGGCTGTGTACGGGGTTGGCGGTGGCCGGTCGGCCGAACCATTCGACCGACCGACCGACCGACCGACGGACGGCCGCGAGAGACTAGGATGGGGGTTGGAGGACGAAGCGGAGGAGGTTCGCTGCCTGCTACCCCGCGAGAGGTGGAGGACTACAGTCAAGAGGTGGAGGAGAAGGTGGCGGGAGAGGGAGCGAGAGAGAGATGCAGAAAGAGACAGAGTGAGAGAAAGACGGAGAGGGAGGGAGAGAGAAAGAGAGCTCGGTCGGTTGCGAACGACGAGCACGGTGAGATACAACTGCGTTCCGCGTATGTGTCGTTGCGGGGGCGGCGAGGAACGCGCGGAAGATGGGTTGGGACGCGAGGATCAGGGGTTTGGGTCGCCTCTCGCGCGCGTCAGGATGGAGGGGGCGTAAAATAATGCGCATAAAATGTAGCGTATTTATCATGGAGATAAAATGATGTGCTCGACTTTCAGGCGACCGACGCTGTTGGCATGCAGGTACAGTCTGCGCGGAAAGTCGAAACTCGAAGAGGAACCTCGGTGAGGGTGAGAGTTGTTGCTTCGTCGCGCCGTGGCGAAAGGGGTGGCTTCCTCTCCTCTCTCTCTCTCTCTCTCTCTCTCTCTCTCTCTCTCTGTCTTTCGCTCTCTCTCCCTTTTTCTCTCCACATCTATCTCTCTCCGTCTAGCTCCCTCCATCTCTCTCTCTCTCTTACTCTCTCCCCGGGTCTCTTACAAGAGGGCGGACTTGGACGACAACCACGGCACCCCTACTCTCTTCTCCGACACGTGTGAAAGTGTCTCGATAACTTCGGCTATTAGGACCAGCGCGGCGGTGGGAGTAATTGAAATCGTTTACTCGAGTATGGAACGTGTCTTCCCACCGCCGCCGGATTCCGTTTCTGGCCGGCCAGCAACGGCACAAAGGGAAATGTAAATATCGGCCGAGGGAAATCGTGTTATTAAATACTGCTTTCATAAACGGAGTCTTCTGTTTGCGCCGCGCGTTTACCGACCCCGCGTTCGCACCCCCGCGAGCTCTCAAGGAAATCTGTGGGACGATTTTTGGAATTGGCAAGTGATGCACTGAGATTTTTCCAGTGCAGTGTACGTGTTAGATCTTTTGGCGGAAGCTGAATACGCTTTTCCGTTTAGGAGATTGTTGAAATGCGACTGGTCGTTCAAGAAAGTAATTTGGTGATATTTGTTATCTAACAAATATGTTGGTATGTTCCCTCGATAGGATTTTTAGCATACCAGATGAACAGTGGAAACGTCGGAAGAATTTTAAGCTACTGTCGTTGTCAAATTGAGATTATTGAAGAAAGATTTAACTTTGTACTTCATTTTTACGCTACTCAATTCATCGTTAAAAATGCAAACGTTGTATAAGGCAACAAGCTCAATGTCGAATGCATAAAAAGACCTAAATCTAAAAATTAATAAAATTCTTCTCATTGTCGTGGAAGATTTTTCTTTTCTACGGAGATCAGTGGTCTGTTTCTTAACAACTGTCTCAGTAATATATATTTGTGCTCTTAACACATTTCTACGTTACTCATAATGCAAAATAGAAATTGTACTAGTTAATTGTACGAAACAGGAGTTAGATAAAAATGCATACTTAAGAATTTCTCCACTTAAGAATTTTAATATAAGTCGAAAATGATGTAACAGTATTCATTACTTCGTGTGACATGCACCGATTTCTTTTAAGTATCGGTGCAATTGTTAAACTCAGGAAAGTGTTGTTCACAAGAAATATTAGATTGCAGAAAAAGTATAGTACCAAATTTCAGACTGCTTTACAATTAATAACCGGCTATAAAAACGTGGAAAAATATTGTTCCGTCTAAGGCAACTTTTCGTAGTAATACAACTTACCAATGAAAACCGAAGAAAACAACGCACAATTGTGCGAGATGTATTCAAGAACTGAAATGTCCAATTCGAGTGTACTGGCTCCAAACTGTTTCATCTAATTAATAAACGTACAAAGCTGAATGGAATTATAGCAAGGGTCAAATCATACGGCGCTCTCATTAAAAACGACTATCGAGCACGTATAGCAAGCGGTGAGCCTTCAACGCGAAAAAGAGGATCAGTCTTTAAGTGAGAGTGAACTCTCGTTCGATGTGCAAACATTTGCGAATCGCACGCGAGTGCAAGGATCTCGTGGAAAGCTTGTCGAATTTCGTGCTCGATCGAGTCCCGTCTGCACAAAACGCCACGAATTTTTTTCAGCAAATAATGGCCCCGAATAATTTGCCGCTGAAATGATTAATCATAATGCGGCCGTGGAAAGAAATTTTTGAAATAATGACTGATCGATCCGTGTCTGGGATCCCCGATAAAATCCATTCGTGATAAAGTGCATTATAAACTCCGGAACACGAACGATAATATCCCATTCATCCCATACAAAATTCATTTCTGTTACCACTCCGTCTGGTTTGATTGTCGGCTGGTAGCGAGAAAAAAGAAACTATATATCCCCGTCGTTTCCTAACGGGTGCCGAGGGGCGCGGCGGAAGGATAATCAAATGAAATTCGCTGGTAGGCTTCCATAATATTCGTTCCCTTTAAAACGCGGGTAATTACGCGGCCGATCGCGAGCCTGACGAACGAACGCCCCTCATGAGTGGCGTCAGCCTCGAACATCGAATCATCGCCGGTCGATTCGTTCCAGCGAAGACTTGCTCTCGATCTCCTTGAGCACTTCTTTTTGCAACAGAGAAAGGATCTGGATTTTGCACAGCGGAAGGATCGAGCCGATCGAATTTCTCTCCGCTGACGCAGCTGCAGACGTCGCTGGACCCCTAAGTGCCAATAACATTTTGAAATTACGTCCAAAGGAAATTGGCATGAATGTCATTGAATCTTTCAATCTCGTCGCCCATTTCACACCCTTACCCTATCATATCCGGCGCATTAGAGCTTGAATCTTGGTTTTAGTTTTTCCTCGCTTGTCCAATCGTTTTCGAAGAAACCTAGGCGGTTGCGAAAATTTCTTGCGCGTGGATATTTGCTTAACAGATTTATGAAACTACTTGGGTTTTAAACACGTTGCTTCTTCCCATGGCGAAAACATTATTTCGATCGTAAATTGTAAAGTTACTATAAATTAACTTCACCCCTTACCGTACTTTGAAGAGTCCGCCTCGTGATGAAAGTTACTAGCAATAACTTATTATGTATGGACGTTATTCTGTTCTTGGAATAAAGTTCTAATCCCTTGTCATTAACATTTAAGCATTCCAGTAAATTTAGGCTGGAATAAACATTAATTTTCTGTCCCTTTTAAGAAATTATTGCACTTGGACAATTTCTAATCGCAGCAACTGTGTAGAAAATGATACGTCAAGGGGTTAACTTTAAATTATTTTCGCAATAAATTTAGTCAGCAAACAATAGCAATTGTGTTTCTAACAATTATAAAAGTGGGACTTATACCATCATGATTACAGCCCGCTCGATTATAAACAATTCGTGAAAAATTTGTTGCTACAAAAGGAATTCTATTTCCCCTTATCCTAAATCCAATAAGATGCATCCCGAAGTCTCACCCACCGATGAAGGGTTCAAGAGCGTTCCTTTCGTCCGGAAAGGACCTCATCAATGTCTCGTTTCCGCGGGAGGGGGCAAAAACTAAACTTAATATGATCCCGACTATATGAAGACGCGGCCGAGCGACGTCCTTTGTTTTAAGCGAGGGTCGTTTGTGGTCCGGGCCGTGTAGCACGCGCGCCCCGCACACAGTTGCGCAGAAAACGACCGGCCTTCCACACAAGGAGCCGGCTACCCCGTGTGTCCACCCTTCGTAATTCTATCAGAAGCCAATCACGTCCGGTGGAGAGTGCTCGTTTCCGTGCATGCGGAAAATCGTTGAGGCGGAAACGTCGATTCCTGGCTTCGTGTCTTATGAAAATATTTGGGGTGAGAAAGGCGAGACGTCACTGAACTCGACTTCCCCAAGAGTTTCCGACCCGAGGACCTCCCCCGTGATGTCCTCCAGGGGCGATAAGCTACGAACATTCTTCAGAGATTTCAGGCCAGAGCTGTGACTTATGACCCGGGGTTACCCATGAGGTACTCGGCTAAACGAAAATTACCCGAGTACCCGGATAGGGTAAGTGTGTCAATTACTGTGCTCCCCCTGGCTACTGTGCGCTCGCAATAATTTTACTTATATTTAAAAACAGTATTATTAAGTTGAAGATATTGAATTTTTTAAATAAAATTTGATCTGTCATTTTCATAACCGAAGCAAAACTTTTAACTTCTTATAAAATGTGGAAACTAAATTTTTGAATTTCTGATAGAATGTGCTTTTACCTCGATCTATTATATTAAAAAATTATGCTTTTACAAACAAAAAAATAAACGATTATATTCATAAAACTCGATTGAATTGCAGAGAATAATAATATAATCGACTTCTTGAATATAGTTTTTTATTTATAGTAATTCAGTAACTAAGACAGATTTACGTCTTGTTTCTATTACTGTGCACTGTATTATTGTGCAATGTATCTATGTGTGCGCTTCATTTTACATTAGAAATTATAAAATATTACAATTTCTATTATAGAAACTTCCACTAAAATTTGTAGAATGTATTTCTTTGTTCGGACACCCGTTATTTGATTCATTTAGTGTTAACTTTACATTTTTAATATCATCTTGATTAATTATGAATAAACTGCATTGAAATTTTTCCATGTGAAATGTTACTTATATTCTGTTTACTATACTGACAAAAATACATCATTATAAAACTTGTTAATGTTTCAACGTTCTTTGGCACAATTATAGTTTTACCATGATCTTTTAAAAATTATCTCCGATTCAGTTCACTATTATTTTAATCGATATATCCAGTGAGAAAAGGCAGTATACAAAGAAGAGTTTACAACAGAGCTTCAATACCGATATAAACAAGAGTAAAAAGAAAATATATAAAATTGTATTAATAAATAAACTGCAGATCTCTGTACATATCTTCATATATAATACAAAAGTCAACTAAATTCGTCACTAATGTATCTCAATAAAATTGATTTTTCCTAGCGTCTAAATTCGTAGTTACATCGATTGATCCTACTTCTAAGCGAAGCTAACGATTCGCAATATCCGAACAGCTTCGAGAAACTACTCTCCATCGAAAACGCAACGGAAGCCTAAAGATTGCTAATTCTAATTCGCGGCGATAACGGGAAAGCCCGTAGCCAAACCACTTAATGATCCATTAACATGATTCGGGAAAGCCGTTCATCCGTGGCTCGCTTGTTCTTCCCGCGTTTCTCTGTTAGTATTTCGCGAAGGGGTCGAAAAACTTTATTGGGGCATAAATTCGCCCGCGGGACACGATAACTTTAAAATATTACGGAAATGAAAAGCTTTCGCCGACGCGTGCAATGTTTGCCTCCTTTTCCGCGAAAGATAATGCAACTACGGGCCGGATTTACGGGACGTTGTTTTGTAAGTGGACCATTCTCGTACGCGAAAGATACCGTGAATTTAAAGCCCGTTAAGCTACTTTTTCTCACCGGTCCCGCGCCGGCGACGGAACGCGGGTACTTTTCTCATATTACATAGGGAATAGGGAGGATTTAAGTACCTCGAAAACCCGTTCCTGACATTTGATAACGAGGGATAAGGCGGGGCCAGAACAAAGAAGCTCGCCGCTCGGAAACACGTTACACTTATGCATGCCGGCTGATTCCGACGATTCCGGGTTGCTCGCTGTTTTACTGGACGTTTCTGTCTTTCGGCTAACGTTATTTCATTCCTGGTATCGCGGCACTCTACATGCAAGCTTTCAAAGATGCAAAAACTACTATCAGAGTGCCGTTGATGGTGTATCGTGGACAACGCGGTGTATTCTCTTTCCTCGTCGCGATAAAGACTACGGAGAGCTGTGGGTTTTAGATTACAGCTCCTCGATTTCAACGGTAGAAAAATTACGAAAACAGATTGATTGCTTTCGGTCTACTGAGATTTTTAACCCATTCAAATTATTAATGCGTCCTAAGAAGAATAGATCGGAAAGGGTGTATCGAAAAAGGAACAGAAAATAATTCTGAATTTTTAAAAGTTAAAAATTTAAAGATTTTTAATTATATTGAATCGAATATAAATGATTAAAAATGTAATCTAGCATTGTAACAAAGCTTCGTCAATTAATCCAGAGAAAGAAATTTTCACCGAACACCTGTTCGGCGTGTTCGCCGTCGAAAGCTGATCTAATAAGTGAAACCATATTATGAAGAGATACAATGGAAGAACGAGGATAACAATTAAACGAGAAAAGTGGCCATTTAATCGAAGCATTTTAATGCTCGACGGAACGCCAAAGGCCTGGGCGAGCGTGCTAAAACTCTCCCGTTATTATTACAATCTCCGGCGACACCGGCAGCGATAATGACCATAACCGTTCCCGGGCAGATTATCATATTAATCGCGCGATGAGCTTCGATTCTTGAAATCAATTCGCCGCACGGAAAAGGGAGCGACGACAGTCTGCCGGTTCCATCACGGGCATCAAGAACGAGTTTCCGTTCATAAGGAAACACAATCAAAAATTCCCGAGTCCGACTCGTATGAACGGATAAGTGAAATGAAGGAACGAAAAAAGGGGGTGGTGGCGGCGGAGGCGGAGGGCGTAGGGGGGCGTGGGAGGTTGGTGAGATAAAGGGAAAAAGAACGCGAGCCCCCATACGAGCCGTGGAAGTCGACGGATTAAAAGGACTTTCTTTTTTAATTGAAGCGTTCGAGGACGGTTCATCCCCGTGACGAGG
This sequence comes from Augochlorella aurata, assembly GCA_028455555.1. Classification (NCBI taxonomy): domain Eukaryota; kingdom Metazoa; phylum Arthropoda; class Insecta; order Hymenoptera; family Halictidae; genus Augochlorella; species Augochlorella aurata. The sequence continues at coordinate 2,478,893 of CM052165.1, forward strand.
AGATGAAACGCGGCGGCGGGAGGGGGTGGTCCTGGAGAATCGAAGGAGCGCCGATGCGAGTCGAGCCGCGTGACTCCATCGGTGTCGTCGCGTGTTTTCGTATACACCGATGGATAATAATTAGTCATCGATGGAGCCTCGATTTTCATCGCAACATTTATAGGCGGATAAAGGACTGGTTGGGAATTCAAGTATCTCCTTCCCTTCGCTCGGCGTACTCGAGCCACAGCGAAAATCGCGAAATCTGGAAACAAAAGTACGTTCCGGTAAGAAGAGGGTATAATATGGATCTCCATTTGAAATAAGCTTCGCCCCCCACCGCCCCAACTACCCCCGGCCGCGAGCCCCCTCTTTCCGTCGCCGACCCCCCATCTGCCGGGCTTCTAGCACCCCCGTGTACCTAGTTTGTTGCGTTTGAATATTCAACGCAAGTTTTCTCCTTTTTTTCCCTTTTTTCCTTTTTTTTTATTAGCCTGCCCGCCCTCTCTCCTTTCGCCGCGGACCCACCGGCAACGGACATCTTTATTCATCGCCTTTCCAAAGATATAATTGAGTAATTATTTATAATATATCTAGAATATGCATGCTTCACTTCTCCGACGGAATACATTACCGCTTACTACCCCTAAACGTAACCTCTTGTTACCGTTTGGATTTCTAGCTTGCGGGTAACACAGTGGCTCTCACCCGTGCGTTTCCTCGATCGACTTCCGCTTTCTCTCTCTCTCTCTCTCTCTCTCCCTCTCTCTCTCTCTCTCTCTCTCTCTCTCTCTCTTTCTCTTTCTCTGCCCTAGTGGAAATAAGAAAGGAACTCCGGAAGGAAACGACATCGCTTACCGTGAAATTTGCGCGACTTTTACTTAGCTCTCACTCCGACGGTCACGTGTGCACAAGCCTTAATAAGACACAAAGAAAGTGTATACACGTGCCGAACCGGAACATCGGATCTTTCGAAAGAATTGAAGAGGAAAATGCTAAACTTTTGGCTGATAGATCGTACGAATTTGTACCGCGCGAACCATGTTAAGTTCTTAGAACCTATTTGTTTTCTGTCTTTAAAGAAATTTATATTTTTATATTTTTGTCGATATTTTACTTGTTTATTTACAGAGTAACATTCTTATTTATAGATAATTTACATTAAAGACTTTATTCGAGGAAGCACAGCTTGCGCGATTTTGAGTATTTTAGCTTAAAAAAGATACGTCACATGCTTCGAATAATGGCAAATTTATGTGTAAAAATCAATGTACAACAATCTTTTAATGTTTAAACAATAATTGCAAAGATTGCCTTAAAAATTCACACTTCAGAGAACACGAGTTTATAAAAGCTTATTTTTGACAAGCTAAAACTTGCACCACAATTATGCAATGTAAAAGTACGTATAGCCCGATGAATTTTACGTATAATTAAAGCTAAAAGAATGCTTTTTAACAGAGTCTAATTAAAAAGAATTAAATTGTAACGCAAAAATGAAACGCGACAAAGTAGAGCGCGAGGAAGAAGCGTGATCTTTTTAAAACAAACATTTTCCTCTGACTTAAACGACTCTTTCCTCTTCCAACAAGTTTCAAATAAACTATTCTAATTAATTCGTACACCAACATTTCGATAAGAACGAATAGCCTAAATTGCATTAATCTAGACCTATGGCGACTGGCGATACCGTAGAAATAATTTACAGCCGCGATTTCTACGGTTTCCTGGTGAAAGAAAGCTAAACAAAATTTAAGAAAACTAAACAGAAAAAGAATTCGTACTACCATGCATAAAATTAACATAGCCGTTTTCAACGATCCACTTAAGCGTGACTCCTTGTCCAGCGAATGATAAAAACCTAATGGCATTCCACGGCGGCATTGTGAAAACATTTTATCACCAGGATATCTGAATTTAAAATTCTGATGTCACATTTAAATCGTTTTAACTAATGCGCGATTGAAAAATTCTTATCCGGGATACAGGAACAGTTGCGGACCTAATAATTTACGCCACCGTAGATGTAATTAAGGAATCTGGTTTCCGTGCAAGCATCATTAGAAAATCGGCGTGCCGGGAAACCTTTCGTCGCGAAATTGGCACCGTGTATATCGCCTGGCTGAATTGATTGACTGGGCAATAATTTTCGCGCTATTTTACCGGTTTTTATCGGCGCCGCTCGCGGGGAATACATAGTCCTTTCCCTTCTTACATAAACCAGTTAGCGAGAAGCAGCGACCCGAAAAGGATAGGCCATTGCTGATTTCTAACGTAGGTGAGCCTCGTAAATTCGCCCGTTGACAGGCCGGCCCGGTCTATATCGCGATCACAAGGACGTTAATTAACGGACGACTAATATATCGATTACTTACTCCGATTGCGATTACCGCTTAATGCGAAATTATGGCTTCCCGCTCCACGGGGTTTCATGTTTCGCGCCCGTTTTCCAACGCACGAAGAACGGTCAGTTCGTCGATAAGCACTGATGTAATCGTAAACGGGTTACCTTGAGATCGACCACGATTATTCCGACGAGAACGTTTCCATCGGCACATGTCGCGGTAACAACCTTCGCGGATACAGATTTCCGCCCAAAGACTATGTTCAAATTCGAGCCTGCAGAATTTTTCTCGAGAGTGCGGCAGCACCTCGTTAATTAGTACATGCCTCGACTCGGTGTTGTACATTGTTTGATTTTATCTAAGTAACAGCGCAATTGACACGTCAACCCGTTTGCTTTAACGGTGTCACGCTTTTCGATTAGGAGTGCGGTAGTGCCTCGATAATTGTCGCGTTGAAAATGACACGGTTTATAAAATTGTTCCTATACAGTCTCGCTTATACGCGATGCGATCGTCTCATTATTTCACATTGTTTATTTAGGTATGTGTTGCAGGTTACTCCACTCTTCAGATTGTTTATTTTATTCGCCTGACTTTATATTTATACACCTGACCTTAAATATGATGATTAGAAATGGGGTAGTACCCCTTTAATTGTCGTCTTAAGATGTAGATTAGCTCTCGAGTTGTTTGTTGCTGTGGTATTTCTACGATACATTTATGAAAAATATATTTAATTTCTCTGAATGAACAATATCTTTACGAAAACAATTTGCTAGAATATTTAAAGAAGATATTTAAGGAAAAGAGGCTGAATATCGTTTAAACAAATAATATTCTTTAAAAACAATATCCTAGAATATTTAAAGAAGAAATTAGAGAATATTTTAATATCCCCTAAATGAATAATGTTCTTTAAAAACAATTTGATGGGACGTTTAAGAACGCGTCTTAACCGACTAAATGAACAATGTTTTTTAAAGCATCTTAATATCCTCTATGAACCTGTTTAAAGTAAGTCATCGAACCGTGCCGACAGTGTCTTCGTCAGATGTTTGTCCCGAAGAGAGACAATAGCCGGCGAGCATCGAGCGCATCGATCTTCATGAAACAACAAAATTATAGAACTGTCGCTATGATTCAGCGAGGCTCTGATTCTCCCGTAAATTAAGGGCTGTGCTGATTAAAGAGAGAAGCGAGCAACCGCGAAACACGTGGCAGGAGGAAGACGGAGAAAAGGAGGTGCTGAAAGTCGACCCGTGGCAGCCGACCGCAGGCCTTGTTTCATATTGGTAAGAAATTATGGCTTGTCTGTCGCGTGTCCGACCGCAGTTAGGCTACTCCGTTTGACCTAACCCACGCCTCGCCTCGATCTCTTCTTCTTTTCCTTCTGCAATTGGCTTTATCCTTTTCGCCATCTTCCGCTGCCCTAACTCCTACTCCTTTCGTATCCCTGTATCGCGTACTCGCCACGGCATTAGAAATTCTGCGAAACAGCTAATCTAACGGAACCAGCTGCTTAGTATTCTGAATTTTGATATCCTTGCGAAATCGTACATAGCAGACATTACGACGAAATTAAAAAAGAAAACAGTGTTCTAATAGGCCTGGTATTTTGATTTGTCACAGCGAATTTATGGCATGCGCGATTCTGCAAAATGCGAGCAAATTAATTGATATTTATTGCATCGTTATTCTGGGTTCGCCATGAGTTTTCTAATCGCAAGGAGTTTTCCCGAGAAAGAAATTAAAATAGTTTATGAACATTAAAATTTGCATAAAGTTTCACAGTGTAATAGTTGTAGTGAATAAATGTTTTTATCAACTGGACGTGTATTTTCTTTATAGGCTGTTCGAAGAACGTTGCGTAGTTTTGGTGTTTCATCATTGCAAGGTTAGAAGTCACTTTGTTACACATTTGCACATTTCTAATTTGTATTTTGTAAGTAAAATTTTTATCTTTATTAAAATTTAATGTAACACTTATTTCACCACCTTTAAAGCACATTTTACACGCTTCACACATTTTTAAACACACTTTGTGTTCAGAATTGAAATAAATGATTCCAGATCCTATTTGAAAAATTAGTTCCGAGAGATTTTTCCAAAATAAATTAACACTAACACTTCCACGAGAAATCATTGCATAAATTATATTATTGTTGCCACGGTTACATTAGAAACTGTACAAAATCTAAATAAATTGGGTCTTCTTACTATTACAAGGTAACTCATTCAAATAAATTTTATTATTCACTAGATTTAATGTTAGTAACACAATAATTTATTGTTGCGTAACTAAAACTGATATTTCCATTGGAAAAATAATCAACCAATGACCCGAGTTGCACAAATAATATTAAATTTTCATCGGCAGAAAATCTTCAAATATAAACGAGAGGCAGAAAAATATTTAAGGACAAGAAGATGCATCGAGACTGTCAGTCTGGCTAGTTCGTTGATAGTTGATAGATGACAGTTGCGGGATCGGTTCGGTCTCCATAAAAAAAGGTTAAAGACCATCCTCCGTAGGGGAAGGGCGGTGTAGGAGGAGACAAGGCATCCCTGAATGGCAAGTTGCCGAAAATGGCGTTGGGTATACATCCCAGCAATTACCATTACGTGCCTGAAGTTGGTCTGGCGGTCTGGTAGCATAATGCTGTATTTAATGGGCAGCACTGCAGGCCGTGTGTGACACGATATACGAGGCCGAGTCAACATATATCCTGTCAGATTTTTAAAATGCCCTGATTTACAATGACCATTGTACTGTCCGCCGCATATCTATTGTCGCGCCCTTGCCAACGGATATCCAGCCACTTCGGCTGGTCTAACTCCCAGTTATTCCGTTCGGAGCGTTCCTGCCATGGTTCCGTTCGTGCACCTTACGCGAAACGATTCTCTAACTATACCGCCGTCTATAAGCCATCGGACGTTTAATAAATGCAGGATAAGGATTGAAGTTATGACCGCGCGGACCACACAGCGCACAATCAGCGGTGCAGCGACGCAACGCGTGCCGCATACCATCGAATGTATGATGCATGCTGCGACTCGTGTAACACACTACGCTTAATAGGCAACGTATAATACAAAACATATTCCGTACATAGAGCACCACTACGCTGTAGTGTGCTCACTCTTGCACGACACAATTTCGTGTACCACTCGGTGCATAATGTGTGTTAAGACAAAACAGGGTGTGCCCGATCTCGCGTCGATGATACTCGTTAGTTCAATTGTCCCAACTGGCATTTCTAATCATTAAGCCGTAGTCTTTTATGCGAAATAAAAATTATGTAAGTTAATCGCAAGGAACGAGTCCGATAACAATACCCTTCCTCGTTTAATATTCGTACCAAGATCTGGAAAAATAATGTCAAATTCTTCTAACCATTTTTGTCAAAAATGATCATCCAAGAAATGTAGCTTTAAATTAATGAAACCATTTTCAAATAAGTGAGAACAAATAAATGGAATTGGAACTGTATGAAGTATGTAGAGTATTCTAGCTTCGCTTATAAGATAAAAGCCACGTGACGTTTCAAATATTTAAAAATACTCTGAAAAGTGACCAATTAATAAACAAGACATACGAGCCAAGGACGGCGGTGCTATCGTGATCCATATATAAAATTAAAAATTTATCGAGCCTACATAAATATTCTACTTTCTCTTCTCGCGTTATTAATACACGTTATCTTATATAAATTGTCCGAATGCATAAATGTTCCTTGTTTATCGCCTAGCAGCTCCTTTGAACGACTCCGAAACTTTGTATGTAAAGCGCGTACGCATATTTGGAGCCATCAGGCCGCGTAAAAATAAAATATGGTAATAAGATCGCTTCGGTAACTCGTATCCCCGGGTTGAATTTGCATTTTCCTGAAAACGAACAAGTAGGCTGTGTGACTTATGGACAGCGGCGCGGGTTACGTGTTCCCAGCCGGACAGGCCATTTCTAAGAAGAGGTTTAACGATACAGAAGCAGTTCGCGTTCGATCGTACCCCGTCGTACTACATAGACGTCCGTTCGCTTCTATCGTTACCGCGATATGGATTCCGATGGGAGGATCTGTGCGGCGGTTGCGGGGAGAGAACACAATATCGAGGCTTCACTGAACTGGGGCTGCCAATGTGTATCCCACCGTTCCCGATGTTTTGATATTCCCCGATTACTGGACCATCGATGCCAGATATTATCAGATCAAAGTATTGTTCCCCACTGACGGGAAGAAAACCGCGTCCAATTGCCTGCGTTCGTAAAATTAGAATACTCCGGTTTGCAAAATTACGTGGTAATATTACAAGTCAGATGCATTGGAAGGCAACTGCAGTGAATTTTATGGTAGTCGAGTTCTTTCAATTTTTTAACATCGATGCGACATAATTCTGTATAACAATGTTGATAATGATGATAAATAGCTTCGTATAGCACTGTAGATATTAATGATAAATAGTTTTATGTAACATTGTAGATATTGATGATAAATAGTTTTATATAGCAATATTGACGATAAATAGTTTTATATAGCAATATTGACGATAAATAGTTTTATATAGCAATATTGACGATAAATAGTTTTATATAGCAATATTGACGATAAATAGTTTTATGTTTTCGTATTAAATAGTTTTATACAGGGTGTTTCAAAGTTACTGTAACTCCAAGAAATGAGGGGTTTCCGAGGTCATTTGAATTAACTTCTTGCGTAGCGAAAATGCAATCCGCAGCTTTGTCTATGAGTTATTAACGAATAACAGTGGCCTAACAGAAGGGCCTAATCCCCAGGGGCGGGACTTGTCCCAAAGGGGGCGGGGCCTGCCTCAAAGGGGGCGGGACTTCTTAATTTTTCACTGTTGATAACTCGCAAACAAAGCCGCGGATTGCATTTTCGCTAAGGAAAAAGTTAATTCAAGTGACCTCAGGAACCCTTCATGTCCCGGAGTTATAATAATTGTGAAACACCCTGTATAGCAGTGCAGATATTGATGATAAATAGTTTCATATCACACTGTAAACACTGATGTTAGTTTAATGTAACAGAGTAATTATTAATGTTAAATAGTTCATATAGAAGAATGTAGATATTGCAATTGAATAGGTTTAGACAGTAATTGACAGAAAATGGATCCGAACAGCAATTTCCTCGCTGTGATAAGAGTCTGATCCACTTCTAATTAAAAACGATAGAACAATGACTCGTACATCTTCTCCGCATTCCAATTCGTATTATGCATACGATTTAAACGTCCCCATTTCCGCAACGAAATGATAAAATATACACATTTCGGTCGTAAAATATACGCGTGAGGCATTAGCTGATAAAATATATGTCCGGATCACCTTCGAAATAATTTTTTGGATCCCCGCGCGCAAATATTACATTGTCTGTTTTAATGAACACTTTATGTCTCTGCATTATTCAGTGCATTTTTAAATTTTTTACTCGCAATTTGATAAAAACCCTTCGACTGTACAATGTATGAAACGAAATTATTGTACACTGAATTTTTACGTGCTCATAAAGTAACTTATTCATTTTACATTTGAGCCGATGTTTGCTTATTTAACACGCCAACCGTACAGATTTCTCATATTAATTACGTTTTCAATCCTCGTGCATTCTCCAATTATTATATGGAAAGATAATGCCACCGTTCAAATATGAGTGACGTGGGTATCGATGTGTTGGGGAGGAATTTTGATATAACAGTGAAAAATAAACTAATTTAGGCTGTTAAAAAACGTCTTTAAACTACATGAACCAATTTTCTTTAGCTGTATTTGTTCAGTTATTTAGCAACAAGACGCTCTTGTAAATCTTTCTGACGCTGTGGGTAAAATAATGTGGTCAAAATCTGTCGCAATTATGCTAGATCAAATATGAATACTTTTAAAACTCGCAGAACGCAGTTCTAACTTGAAAATCTACGGATTACATAACTTACACTGCAATTGAGACTATGTTTCTGTAAAGAATCGAAACAGTTGGAAGTTTGAAAGAAAAATTAACTTTCCACCGACAGATGAGCTATTTGCACGTTGCAAGTCAAATACGAATTGAAGAACATATGGACGCACCTTAGTCTGCAGTCGGGCCATTAGCGAAATGTTTATTCGACCGGGCAGCTAATAGAAATCTCGCTAGAATACGGAGCCTCCGATGGTTTCTATAAATTGGTCTATAAAGATCGGAATTTGCATAAACACCGGCAGCCTAGAAATTACTCGCACGGCTAAATCCTTGGAATAATTACCGGAGTCAGGTATGTACCATCCATATTCATTCAAGGGAATTCTCGGGGACGTGATTTAAAGAAAGGGTCCGGGCATCGACGTAACTCTCGCCGTATCGAGATTCACGCAACGCGTCGATTTCATCAAGCTTTCCTCGTGGGTGAGTAAGTGGCCGAGCACTCCCTGCTCCGAACGTGACGAGCTACATAAACGTTTACTTACGGCTCGCGAAGGAGAGAGAGGAAGGGAGAGAGACAGCGCCGGGGGAGCGTGGAGAGAAAGAGGAAGAAAGAGAGAAAGAGGGTGCAGGGTTTACGGTGGACAATGCAGAAAATAAATCGATAACTTAATTAAGCCGGCGAGTCGGGCCGACGTTCGATCGCGGTTAATCAATTCGTGGCCGGGCCCGTATTATACGAATACGCATAACAATCTCGATCATAAAGCAACCTATATCGGGCCCCGATTTCATTAACTTATCTACTCGGGACCCGTGCGTGACTGCGACGAGTAAAATCAGCGAATTATATCGGCCCCGCGAAAACGTAGTGGCGCGGACTTTTTTCAGGAAGGAGCCGGACCCTCGTTTAAAGTCAAGGACGGCGTCATTACTCGATCATGGTCGTTCCCGGAATCCCTTCTGTCGAGATCAGAGCATTTTTATGAGAACGCGACTCTCATCCGCTCCTGAAGTGCGGCCGATGATCTCGAGGTTTGGCAAGTTTCAATCCGATGGCGTAAATACTCGATTGCAGATTTTCGCGCAAACTTGCATAAATTATTTTCAAGAAACCAGGATGAGGAATATATTCAATGTATTCACGCCTTGAATTTGAAAGTTTATGGACACCATAAATGCATCGAGATCCGCATCTACTCTACGTTACTCACCACTATCGTTAGTCATTCTTTCTCCGCGAAACTTCGTTATGAGAAATCTACCAAGAAGACATAGTTACAACGTGTATCTGTAACAACAGATACACATACTTAATGGAAAAATTATGCATACATCAAATCATCTTAATTCTATTTCTTCTCACAAACGAGTCAAACGAATTTCATCTTATGTTCCGAATCCGAGTAATTTTTTTCGTGTTTTATAATATATCTAAACAGGTGTTTTATATTCCTTCAAGAATATCTGGAAGCGGTAAACTAAGTTCTCTTAACATGTTTGAGAGGCCAATGTTAACACAATACTTTAAATTTTCGAGGACATATGTGAATAAATGTAAGATACTACCGTTTGTGCGATAGCTTCGCACGCGACACCACTGTGGTGTCACCGGCATTTATCCGACTGTTTTCACGAGACACCAACGTGGTGTCACCGGATGGCATGCTGTTAATTGCTCGGGAAGTTCAATTAAAAATAGAAAATCCAATCCTAAAATTCTCTTGTGTGACGGAATCTAAGTACCATCTATTTTTAATAAAACAACACATCTTGTAATTTAATTTAACTGCCTAATGTTTTATAAGATATATCCACTTTTGCAAAATGATACAACAAGCTTAAAACATTGTGTTAATAGGTTTTGATACTTCGGTCGCCTTAGTGAATGGCGTTGATTTTTGTGTTGGTGAAAGTTACTTGTTCCGCAGGATCGTTGGTGAAAGCTATTGTACTTCGAGCATATGGGAAGACGAGTATCATTCTTCTACAATATAAGGGAATTATGTTACGCGTGACTTCGTTCTACGGAATAGCGACGTTCACAAGATCAATTAGACGCGATCCACGTGAATCGCGACACGTATGACGCTGACAACGAACGCGTTAGAACCGCAAGGCGTCGTCGCACTTGCGATTTCTTGGGACGCAGAGCACGGTGTCGCCGGCGAATCGCGTTACCCGTTGAACGAGCTTTATACAACTTGTAATTACGTTGACGCTAACGACGTTTTGTTTGAGTCGCGGCGCGGGATCAGTCGGAATGATTCGCGAGTAATCTACGCCGGTTTTAAAAAGCGCCGCGCCGGCGTGTCCGAGGAGGGTTTTCGAGGAGGAAGAGGGCGCGAAGGAGACAGCACGAAGCAGCTTTACGAGAGCGGAAAGTTGCCGGGGAGATATAAGGGAACCGCGTCGCATATAACTTACAATCAGCCACGTTCGCTCGCCTCTCTGCCTTTTCGTTTCACTCTCTTCGGCCCTTCCAGAGCTACTGCCAGGCGGTTTTTTGCCACGAACACACGGCATCACGGTTCGACTTAGCGATAGAATTTACAACGGATCCGGCCCTCCTAATTTAATGGATCCGCAATTTACAATTCGCGAGACGAGATTTTGATAAACCCTTGGAAACGAAGCGCGCGGACCGGCTAACTGTTAAATACCACCCCCACGGCGTTGTTATTTATGGGATAGCAATAAATTCCAGTCCCGCGTCAATGGTCAGAATTGATTTAATCCTTGCGCATTGTTTGAACGATTGTTTTATTAATATTTTCCGAATTAATATTGGTGTTGGCCGAATCAAGGTTACTCGACATTTACACTTTCGATTTTCGCGCCAAATTTTTCGATAATATGTAAAATCGTTTGGTTAATTTGTGCGTCTAAGGTATTCGGTTTATTTATGGCGAGGGATAAGCGATTTTGTTGAGGTGCATTCTTGAGATTTTTAAGCGATCGAGGATTTTTTAATGAGTCTGTGTATTTTTAATACTAACAAGTAATAGCTGTAATTTAAATTTCCGATGAAGGTCTGATAAAAGGCGGATTCCCGGTTACACGATTTTCAAAACTTCTTTCACACATCCTCTGATAAACTATCATTTGTAAATAATAAACTGTCGTTTTTAACGCTTTTGTCTGAGCCTATAACGAAAATTAAATAAATGCATTTTGGAGATCTTGATTTCTTTTATGCACGCCGTAATTTTATCGGAATCGGTTAACGTTGTTATGAGTTACAAACAATTAAAAATGAATGTGAACTGCAAAACACATTTTTTAAATTTTCGTTACTCAGATAAGAAAGATAAAAACCTTGACTTTCTTATTTTCTTGTTACTCTAAGTAGTAGCAAAATTTAATAAAAGTATCATAGTCATTGTGTAAACCTTCTGTCACCTAAAAGAAATTCAGGCTATTTAATCCACATACTAAATACTAATACTAATACTAAAAAATATAACGTTCATCGTACCACATAAGGATCCATTGAAATTGTTCAATTTTGCAAGGTCCACGCGAGACAAGTCCCAGCAAAGTGCGGAACAAACGTATAGCTGGCCGTAAACGCGGAACAAAGGCCGAAGAAAATTGCGTCTCGGGTAATCGTTGGCAGGGACACCTCGATTTCACCGATGACTGACCTAGCTAAGTGGTAGGTCGAGCGATTTAGGGTTAATGGATGATTACGCCCGATGTCGGAAAATCCTGGGGGCCCGGGCCGGTTTCCCGGGCTGATTCGAATCAGCCCCGGAGTACCTTGGCGGACATCGGTGAAGAACGGACAAGAGGCTGGACGTGTTATTCTTCGTGTGACCCGAAACACTTCCTTATACAAACGAAGCAAAGTTGGCCCGGGGTACGGCGTTACCCAGATCTCGCGTCGCTGGCTGATGGCCATAATCTGAGCAGCCCGGTGGCGGAGTTCAGGCGGCGCGGGGGGTTGGGGGTTAACTTATAATAACAGAAGTTGCTCGAGAGTTCAGTGACTGGACAGCGCCTAGGAGCCTCGGACAGCTAGGACAGGGATGAGGGATGGGTCGTCGCCAAGTGTCCGGCCAACAGAATGCGAGCTATAGTACCGGTACAAGACGTGAGACCCGGCCTCACGTGACCACCGGCAAACTAACCGTGGCGTATGCTGCACAAACAGTGTCGAACTTTGGCGCAAATCGTGAATTTAGAACTTCGACGTGTCTTCGTGATACTGGCTGGTAAATTGGCGCAGTGCATCCGAACGTATTTCTTACCCGGATGTCCCGCGGAATTTCGCGGCGCCGACCACCCTCGTCGACAACCCCCTTTCGCTCCGTCATCCCCACGCCGCATAGTGTGCTAAAATCTCGTTCATCGTGATAAAAATTAAATATTCTAAGTATTTCATTGCGACAACAATTTTGTACACATTTCTTGATAACCCTTGTAAGATTCAAGATCCAAAATATTAATCATTTTGAATAATTATATGTGCGGGGGACATTACACTAAAGACAAAAGTCTTTTTAATATGTTTTTGAAACAGTAAATAGACTATAAATATTTTCATCTTGTCATGTTATTCAGAATTAGACGAATAAACTTTCTTTTAACATTATTAAGCATTTTCTCATTTTTCAATTAATTCCTAATGATTCTATATTCCATATACAAATGCAGCATTAATTAAACAATTTAAATTTTAAAAAGGGTTTTACAAAAATGTTTCATACTAAACCTGAGACTGCTATGACGAACAACGCGCTTTCAACTGCTTACAGCTGCTCGTTTTTATCTTATGAAAATTGTAAGAAACAGACACTAAAATAATTTTAAACACGATAAATGTATCTGCAAGCCACTGTGCGCCGCACCATTTAATACACCGTCAGATTTGAAATTCTAAATTCGAGTCTCGATGCCGCCAAAATTTGAAATTTAAACTCCGTCGAAATTTTTTTACAACTTCAACTTTACATACGAATTTGAGATTTCTGATTTCCGATCTGAAATGCAAATCGGCGCTTCTAATTCGGATTTTGGAATTTGACTGGTGCGATCTTTTCTGGATTTGCTTTGGGGTTTGGCCATGGACGTGCTAAGTTGATTTCGAAGTTCTGACAGCCTGCACTCCGGAATTAGAAATTCAATTTTCAGTGTCCCACATTTATAACTGTCTGTACAGAACCCTTCTCCTGCGTGCTGGGTCGTTCTCTACGCAGGTTGTAGATTGGTGGAACGTCCACGAAATACAAAAAGACAAGAATTTACATCGTAATTGATTTGCGACATTAAAATATGTTCAAACGTTAGGGTCATTTGCAATGAAATGTGATTCTGAACTGCGATTAATAGATCGGTAGAATGTCCAATTAATACAAAAAGTCAACAATTTACATCTTAATTGATAGGTGACGTTAAAATATGTTTAAACGTTACGGTCATTTGCAATGAAATGTGATTCTGAACTGTGATTACTAGATTAGCAGAATGTCCGCAAAATACAAAAAGACAACAATTTACATCGTAATTGATAGACGACATTAAAAGATGTTTAAACGTTAGGGTAATTTGCAATGAGACGTGACGTTGAACTGTGATTAGCACTAAAATTTCACCATTTTCAAGTGTTCAAATAATGATACTATTTTCAATGTACACTGTCATGCCATTTTCCTCTTTGACCAAAATAAAAATTGCCTGCTCTAATTGTAAAATAAAGAAGATACGTCGAAACTTATCTTTTTTCTTAATTATTCTAATTAGTTGAAAGTAACAGAACAGCAACTTTAAAAGTTTTTACTATTTTATATTTAACCTATCCATTTCTGCTACAAATGCATGAAATCCACAGTCCAATCACAACCAGTACAAATTTAAAACTACAGATCTAGATACTCGTACAAAAATTAATTATAAACCTTGAAGCAATTCCTAATTCATAAAACGCATCAACTGAAACCGTCAGCGAATGTAGCTGAACGGCATTCAAGAAAGATGGACGAATTTTTCGGGATCTTTTGAAACAGAGAAACGCGAGAAGAACACGTCGGACTCGAAATCGAACCTAAATAAGCATTTCCATAATTCGTCTAGGTTGGAAGTGATGTTGAAGCGGGCGAGTTAAATGAGAATGTTAATGCGAAATTTGATGGGATATCCGGCGCGATCAGAGCGTTCAGACAAAATACATTTCCCCGTTATTCCGATTTTGCGCAAAAATGTAGATTCGCGGATACGTTCGCTGATACATTCGTGGATACATTCGCGGGCCATCTACGGTCTACTCTTGCCGGGTGCATTAAAAAAACTATACCGATATGAAAGCCCATGGAGATACGGGCAGGACGAGTACATACCTCAGGGGCGTAACAATAATCGCGATCGAATTTCACGAATCAATTCCCAGGCAGCCGAAGACAAATAGATCAGTAGCATCGAGTAGAAAGAAGAGAAAGAGAGAAGAAGAGAGGAAGAGAGAGAGAGAGAGAGAGAGAGAGAGAGAGAGAGAAAGGCCACGGCTAACGTAGGAGAGTTTGAAGTAATGTGCCCGCGGGCCGTGCGATGGTTGGTCTCGATATTTCGTTCTCGGTGGACGGCGCGCGTGGTAGGTACTCGTTAGAAAATGTCGAATCGATGCTCGAACATGCACCCTACAAAGAGCGGGCTGCTGAGTCACGACCTTCATAAAGTATCATCGGTAAACAATTAACATTCGTGTTGCGCTGCCCACGCGGTGTCGCGTTACGAACCAGCAGCGGGGGCCTAACACGTTCGTCCGATCGGCTCTAACAATTTGCCCCCGGGGGCTGTTACCTCGTTAAGTGACAATCAGAGGCGTTGACTTGAATTACTGGCCGCTCCTGTCAGATGTCCGTGGCTGTTAGAACCTGGCAGACTTTGATCATTCGGAGTCTCCTTAACCCTTTGCGGTTCGGAATGTTCCCTCCCTTTTATTACAGAATTTGCTGTAACATTGCATTGCTCGATCATATGAGCTTTTGTAACCTATTTTAAACCGTTCGTATAGTTGTTCTTTCACACCATGCGACTATGATATTATTCGTGAAAACGAAAACGTAAGTTAGCGAAATAAATAAACATTAACCGTAGGACGTTTAAGGTATTCGAAGATTTAAGGTCTCCTTCAAGGTCAGTACTATTATATTCATGTAAGAAAAAGTGCTACAAATATTCTTACTGTTAAATAATATATTTAGGTGTCTATTAATGCAAAAATAAAATATAAATAATTTATAAAACAACATCGCTGGAAGTTACATCTTTAATATTCTGTGGTCAGTATTCCACGCTCCCTTAAGCACTCCAGGGTTAATGATGAAGTTCAGTTGCACTGAAAAGTGCTACGAACTGTACATACCAGTCTATGATTAGCCTAATCTCGGATCTAGACATCCGAATTACAGTTTGCATCCAATAGCGTTTTCCAGTATTTCGTGATTATCTTGATTAAACAGCCTCATAATGAAACATTCGATCAGCCTGATATCGGATATCCAACAAATCCAAGGGATTTACAGTCACGGCATAATTCGAACAATGAATATATAATATTTAATATTTTAATATTAGCACCTCGCGTCTCACCGTAAAGATACCGTGTTGCATCGTGACGCGCCGCGAGAACCAGTTGGAAGAAGGTGAATCACGCTATCGCTCGGCTACCAGAAGCGAAGAATCCAAAACAACGACGCCGTCGTCCTAAATTCAACTTCGCCGAGGAAGATTAATTACTACATTGTGATACGTCGATAAATTACCGTAATGGCACCTAAATTGCGTAATGATACGGCCGCGTATTAATAATGCATCGAAAACCGGCAAAGGAAGGTCGACCACGCGATTAGAGGGAATTTATTTTTCTCGTGACCGCCAGGCAGCCGTTAATTTCGCAGCGAATTAATTCGGCCGGGTTCCACGGTTAAGCAGGACAAGTCGTTTTTTGCGGACGGGAGCAAAGATCGCGAGTTATTACCGTCGCGTCGCGTCGTGCGGGCACTCTCATTACGAAAAGTTAAGTCCTGCGAATTATCGGGAGTTATTAAGCTTCTACCCCTTGGAAGCCCGATATCGGTATCGATGTATGTATCAATTAGAGGACGAATATTAATGAGGCGAGGAGAGCGACAAGGCGTCGCGGAACGTCCGCCGATGTCCTTGTGTCCGCGAGTATTTGAAGAGGGATCTAGAGTCGCGTCTCCCGCCCTCCGTGCCCTCCGGTCGCGGGGGACAGGGAAGAAGAGGGACAGCGGAGGATGAAAAAAAGAGCAAGAAGTTGATTGAATTTTACCGCGGCGCCGTGTACCGGCTGCACACCTACTACGGTGCAAATGCAATGGTATCCGCGGTACACGTGTGTATTTACAGCCGGCTGCAGATACTTACGGCGCCACTTTCGATGTGACGGTGTTATAAATGGGAATTGAATCGAACCACCGTCCACGCCTTCCCAAGGTTATCGTCCGGACGAAATCTATAGGCCCGATACAATCTAGTAGACACGCTTCGTAAATTCAATTACGCATTAACAAAAATATCCGATCGCTCGTAACCTCTTCCACGCGGCGCGCCGTGGGGGGATGAATTAAGGGAGGGATGCAAGATGAACGGCCACGCGGTGGCGGATAATTCCGATCTTCAAGCAACGGCTACTCCTTGTGGGAGTCTTCGGGCTTGCCAGCTTGAAAAATTACAAAATTTCCTTTGTACTACTCTGTCGAGATTTTTGGTCGTGTTTATTTCGAAATTGTCTCCTGATGTTACATCAGATGTTACATTTTCTTTCGTTTGTTTAACTTTTGTTGTAGGAAATGTAAGCGTAGTCTTCGCTGCAGCTTCATCGTTCTTCAGAATGGTTGTAAGTCTGCAGGCTGCATCGAGGATAATATATTTTCGTTGAGTGTCGCAAATCAACCCCTAAAATTTCCACAAACCAAAATAACGTAGTTAATGAAACTCAAATTAGAAAGTTAAAATTTGTCGCAGCGGATGATGCTTTAAGTCTTTCGCATTCTAAGCATTCTAGTCAAATTCAGTTCGTTTGAATATATTGCAATAGAAAGGAATTTTGTAAACTTGTCAGCAATTATTGTCACGTGTATGTGACTGACGCGGCGCTCGCGTGTTAAGTTGATACGAACAGTTTTTATTTTTGACATTCCAGTCTCTTTTGACGCTGAGGGCAAGCTGGCGAGGTTTTATTTGTAGTAAAATCAAACAATATATAGTTTTTCAGGATAAAAATAATATAAAAATGAAGTTAAGATGGCTCCGAACATACCCCGCAAGAATTTTAATTCTTTACCGATTATTCATAGGCAATAAAAACGTGACGGATGCACCTGTATGTTCAAGCTTCCAAGGCTGCATTCCGAACTCCCGTGCATTCCACATTCTGCAAATAAAGCCTCGAAATAAACAATAAAAAATCGTTTTTTGTAGTGTCAATGGCGCTGTTCTCTCCCGACGCAATTTCGCAGTGAACCAAACATCCTGAATGGCTTATATCCTTTGTACCCTTGGTATCCTTCGCGAGCACAATGCGCGGACCCCGTTCCCGCGTGAGAAAGCGTTAAACAGTTTGATGCCGCGTTGAAACCTCAATTATGCGAACCGCTCGTGCACCACGCTCGGGACGCTCGCATTCTTTTGATAATTGACGATGATGTTCCGATGCAGACGCGATAAAATTAAGGATACTACACCGCCAAGAGCGCATCGCGTCGGCCTGGCTGAAAATTATGCTAAATTGATTAGTCTATTATCGTAGTACACATGAATAATTGAATTTCATTATAGTGTACAATGGAGGATACAAATATCTTGTGTACTATAGCTGCGCTGCTACTGTAATTAAGTATTTCCTTGGGTATTTGCTTGATCGCGTTCATTGTACTACATGTGAACTTGATGACTGCATGGTTCGTACGTAGAGGAATACTCGCGAGACTAATTTTTAACCAAATAGAAGCTTCATGAAAGTGTCTGCTACTTATGCACTGTAGATAATTACAATGTAGACCTCGGTGCAAATCCAGGCTCTTCAAGATACTCGAGAAAAATGAAAATTATCCATAATAGCTTAAGCAAAGCGCAAATGTTTCTCACAGTTTGCATTATATCTGGCTGTTTGCAAATCAGTTCCTGTGTACTTCAAATCATGCAAATCAAAATGGCTCAATTTTCCAGTTCAAATTAGATGTACACCCCGGCCTATAAGTTTCTAGACACATATTTGCACGCTCATTTGAACACTGAAATATCTTACAGATACAGTTCACTCTATGGATGAACTGTCCCACAAACTTTATGTTATTCTTGAACATTATGAGCAACAATTGATTACTAAACAATGTTGCTTTGGTGCATTCTAGCGAGAAGATGTATCGAAACCATATTCTCTGTAATATATTAACAGGAACTTCAAAACAATTGAAAACCAAAAAATGTGTTTGAAGTGTTTTAACTATCGCCTCTGTCTTCTGAAAATACTATTCGCTTAATCTTTTTCTTTTCCACGTGTTTGAGATCCTCATCAACAGTTCTCCTACTTAATAATTATGTCAATGCACGTCTATACGTACGTCTAAAATGAATTTCAGTAAAGACAAGTTATGCATTAGTACACGTATAAACGAACGTTCTGTTTGTGTCAACAAAAACTGTGACGCGATAGAAATATTTTTGCTACCAACATGAACTGTGCTAGAGAAAAGAATCGTGTTATAGGAATACCATGTTGTAACAGTATTGCAATTTTCAAACCGTGTTATACATATCGAAACCGTGTCCTCTGAAGTGCCGCTTTATCGGAGGGTTGACAGTATTACTGATATCAAGTTTTAGACGGTCATATCTTCAGCCCAGTCGTCTTTCACAATACCACTGTACATATAAACAGCACAATAAAAAATAGATGCGATTCTGCGAACACAGGACACGAACTTCGACCACGTTTGGCGCATTCTTGGCCACCGTGCGACGGCGAAGAAAGTTTCAGTCTACCGCCGCAACGATCGATATAACTTTTCGAAGTGCTACATTATACCGAAAAGCGTCGGTATTATGTACACGGCATTCGAATGCGCCGCGAGATCGCATAATGAAGTGCCTCCTGGCATTTTATTGTGCGCCTTGCGCGGCCGGTCTTTCGCGTCATTTGGTGCGCAGCCGGGCAATCATCCGCTCGGCATGATAGGGCCGAGGCTACTGGGCGTGGATAAATCTGTAAGCTCAATAAGGGTAACTGTGATTAAGTGCTTCCGAGGCAGTACAGGACTCCTCGCGGCGGCGACAAAGATTTAATACCGGCCCCCGTGGAAACTGCGCGGCGCGGGTATGCGAGGATCGCTGGATCCCCGGTGATCGACAGAAAACGGCAGATCTTCGCGTAGCAATGGATTCTCGTTATTTTTCTCGGCGTCGTAATTGCGCCGTTTTAATACCCTTTACGCCGACACCCGGGTCCGCCGCGTCGACACACGGCCACGGAATACGAAGAGGATCATCTTCTGGTACGCGTGAAAGTATCCCTCTCCGTTTTATCGCGGTAATTTATCTCGCAGGCCTTTTAACGTGCCTCGATAGAGACGCGCCGCTTTTCATTTCGGATATTAACACGTCAGCTGGCAAATGACCCGCCGTTGACCTGCGAAGAAGTCAGTTTCTCTTATACAACTGCTGCCGAAGCGTGTTCGATTAATTATTAAGTCGTAAGCAATGTCGTCTCTTCCCCGACCTCTCAGCCAAAAAGTTTACTCGTGTTTGCGTTCGATCAGGTATTGGGTCATCCAATAAGTAATCTTGTTTCTCACTACATTTAGATGAAGTAGTTAATTAGGTTCATACTGTATAAAGTATTAAATCATTTCGGAACTAATCTTGTTCCTTTCTCTATTTTTAGATGAAGTAGTTAATTAGGTTCATACTGTATAAAGTATTAAATCATTTCGGAACTAATCTTGTTCCTTTCTCTATTTTTCGATGAAGCAATTAATTAGATTCATAGTCAATCTAGTATTAAATTATTGCAGAACTAATCTTGTTCCTTTCTCTATTTTTCGATGAAGCAGTTAATTAGATTCATAGTCAGTCTAGTATTAAATAATTGCAGAACTAATCTTGTTGCTTTCTCTACTTTTTAATAAATTAGTTAATTAAGTGCATAGTCTGTCGAGCAATAAATTATTTCAGAATTAATCTTGTTCCTTTCACTATTTTTTAATAAACTAGTTAATTAAGTTCATAGTCTGTCAAGCATTAAGTTATTTCAGAACTAATCTTGTTCCTTTCTCTATTTTTTGATGAACTGTTTAATTAGGTTTATATTCTGGAAGGTATTAATAACTAATCTCGTTCATTTGTCTATTTTTCAATGAACAAGTTCCTTATGTTTCTATTAGGACATCAAATGAATAATGTTACTCATTTTATTCACTTCAATTAACATTTTTATAGCACGTACAATGACATCAATGAGGCGTGAAGTTTCTTTTAACTTGTAACATTTAACTTGCCCTGTTATTAATTCCAAGGCGTAAGCATAATTTGTATCAGTAAGTATGATACAGCTATATGAGTATAATAAGTATTTATTTAACATATATTTTATATAATAAAAATTAAAGCATCTCCTTAATCCGATGCAAATTTATAATAACAATATTATCATATTTACAATAATATATAATAATATATATAGCTTCGCAAAGCTCCTCAAAAGTCTATGGTCCCCAAACCATAAATCCTATCGGAAATAAATGAGTTCACCAATCTTATCGTGTAGAATTATTGCGATAGATAATTATCTACCACATTAATATCGAGAATAAGCATGATTCGACGATGAAAGTGCGCAAGTAACGTTCGAGAAAATTCTCGCGACAAAATAGAAAGAAGTAACGAGGATGCTGATGGTATCGGAATGATCTCGCGCGTCATTAAGTTCGCAATTAAAAATGAGACGGTAATAAAATCGCGCATTAACCTAACGAATGTCGGCCGATGCTTCATGCAGCACCGTCGCGGCTTGTCGCCGCGTTTCTATCGCGAGAGCAATTGGGAAGCAGTCCAAGTGAACCGTTCCAATGTTACACGAAGATGGTCGCGCTCGCTTGACATAATTAGCAAGTCGTGGGCGCTCTTCTTTGTCCGCGTCGCAAGGTGCAGAGGATCCTCCGCATGGTTTAGCCCATTACTCGCCGAACGGAATTACGCGCCGCGGACCGCCGATAATAAATCATGCTTACAAACGTAACACGAAAAACCTGGTCAGCTGTCCCCGGACCACACCTTCGCGAATTCGTTCCACGCTAATTAATAAATAAGACGATCTGCGTGCCCGGTTTCGCGTTTCCACCGCGAAGAAGCAATTAATTTTTCGTGCGGCGAGGATCTCCGCGATCTTTTATGAACTGTCATCTCAGAAATTGGAAAATTGTGATGTGACAGCTTGAATGTATCCGACCGCCCTATAATTTCGCGAGAAATTGATTAAACCGCACATGCTCATGCAAATTCCCGATGCCGCAGACACATCCATTAACATACACGAGACGAATATATTTTCGCGAAAATTTCCATCCGTTCGAAAGTTATGGCAACGAATGTGCATCGAAGGCTTCGGTCTACAGCTGTTTGTCGAAGATGAAGTTTTAAGGTGCGATTGTGGTAGTACTGGGGCGATAGTGAAAGTTAATTGGAATCTCGAGAAATGCATTTTCGTAATTTCCAGACGAATGACGAAGTTTTTAGAACCAACCTGGTGATTTTGCATCGTGATAATCGCTTTTTAAATAAAAATCTTGATACATTTTATTTTTACGAGAATGTATTTTCCTATTTCGAGTATCGCTTTTAAGAATGTTTTCGAGGTAACTTACGTCTTCCAAATCCATCTTTATAATTCTGGATTAAAACGGATCAATTGAAATTCTGTTTTGTTTATTCCTGAACACAAAAATTTAATATATCTTATTCTTAGTATCTTAAATATGAAATTATTTATGCTTGAAAACAATGTTATACATCTTTATATTCAAAAATAGATAAAATAAAATTGTTCATCAAATAAGACATATTAAATTTTTGTATTCAGAAATAAGCAAAATAGAAGAATAAAGAAATTCTTAAAAAATAAGACGTATTAAATTTTGTTATTAAAAACAAAATAGAAGGATACAAAAATTTAATAAAAAAGACTCAGAAAACCAACGCCACAGTAAGTGATGCACCTCACAGTAATCGACTTCACTAGCCTATTATAGAGAAAGTCGTCCAGTAAGTTAAGGAAAAGAATGGCAGTGAAGATTTAATGATAACTACCAGTCCAATTATAAAATGACTATCAACTGACGATCTACATCGTCCCAGTGCATCTATCTATCTATCGCACAAAGCTCGCAGCTATAAATCGTCATCGGACGCAGAATTCATAAGGTCCGAATCATGATCCGCAGCTGTCCAGCAGCAAATCCATCGACACCGGCGATCCCGGATCCGATAGGAATGCCAACGCGCAACCCTAAGTGCGATCGGCCGATTTTTCAGCGGCGGAAGACGTCGATATTTCGGACTCATCAGCTCGGCTGATCGCCATCTCGCCTTCGCCGGCGGGTAATCCGCGACAACGAGGAGGAGTTAAGGACTTAGCTCCGGCCGGGTGACAGCCGATCGCGATAAACAAGTTTGTATGGATTTACTGGTGAGGCGTGGGGTCGGCGAGGAGCGTTTGCCTCCCTTGACGAGCAAAACGAGCTGCTTTCGGACAGCTCCGGGCGGAGTTAGGCTTGCGGGCCCCGCGAACGCCGATTCCCTAGCAAGCTGGCCCCGATTGGCTGACAACCCCCGGCATTGCGCTCGCTTGCGCGCAACCACAGTGATTTTTACGATCCCGATTCCCTAACGAGTAGCCCGCCGCCTATTCCACCGGGTCTTATGCGGCGATAATTCTTCATTATCGTACATTGTTGCGACGAGTTCGGCCAACGTCGTGCCGCGGCGTTCTCAGCTTCGTCTAAGTCCGTTCCCGGGGCCAACAATCGGCTGCACAATTTTTTTGCTCTTGTTAGAGGAGCCCTCGCGGTGATCAGGACGCATTTTAATTGCCGCCGGTTTTTGCCCCATCCTCCGTTTGACGTTTACGAGAAGACGGAGATAATCAGAGCACAATGTTGCCGATCCGAATTCGGTGCTCGTTACGCTTGTTGCTCGGCATCGTTTCGTCTGGCGAAATTAGGAGCCGACGCTGCGGTCCGTTTGCATGGAAAGCTGGACAAGATGAGAAAAGAATTTCGTGGAATTTAATCAGTGCTTTTGATACAATCTTGATGCATTTATGTTGAAAATCATTTCGCGGGCAATGTCTACTATATTGTCCACTAAACTTTTGATTTGATGAATTTAAAACAATAGAGAGATTAAAAGAATTTTAAAATGTCATTGTATTATTTTCGATCCAATAAAACTATTCAAAGAATTGACTTTTTATTTAGTTCTAACTTTTATTTTGCATAAAAATCCGCAGTCTATTGATTGAAAATTTAGTTCAGTCCATTCCAGAAATACTTCGCGTATCTTCGCGGAAATGAATTTTGCCCGGATTTCGGGGACAAATTGATCATTGTTCGCCGTGTACGCGATCGAATAATCGTTCGAAGCGGGCTATTAATGCAAGAGCAAAACGCGAGCGGCTGGTTTTGATCTTTCCGCGTGATAGAGGCTTCTAATTGCCACAATCGCGGGAGGGCTGTCCTCTCCGTGCTGTAGTTATTAACCTTTAACACGGTAATGTCGACAATGTGCCTCTTCGATTAGCGATTTTCTTGCTGGTTTCTTGTTAGCCGAGTTTCTGCGGATTCGATGCTGTGATAACGCGCTGCCGCTGGAATGCGGTAATACTTAAACGGTAATCTACTTTTCTTGAGCGTAGTAGCTGATCCTTTTGACCTTTGGAAAATTGAGGCTTCGCTGTTAATGCAGAAATTCCTTGCACGTTATTCATATTAGTTCGTCTAATAAATTCGTGTCCCGAATATGTTTATACTTCCTGTGACACGTTCAATGGATTAAATTATATTTAATTATGTTTAATTATATTTAATTATATTTAATTATATTTAATTATATTTAATTATATTTAATTATATTTAATTATATTCATTATATTTAACTATATTTAATTATATTTAATTATATTTAATTATATTTAATTAAATCTAATTAAATCTAATTAAATCTAATTAAATCGTTTAATTTAATAAAATTTAATTACGTAGTGTCGAAGATCAAGCACGTTCTAGACGACCAAGTGACGAGATGTCTGAAATTTTGGTCATCCTGAAATTATTTGCCCACAGATATTTAAAACTAAATATTTTAAAAACTGGGTAAAATATTTCAATGAAATATTTCTAATTTATATTATTTTGGGTATATTCGAATCTTGTATAAACAGAAAATGTTCTAGTTGATATCGACTTTAAGCTTTCGCCGAAGCTATTTGATGTACTACATGTAACAAAGCATCGTTACATCGTTAAAAAGGCAAGCATAAGAATGCGTAAATTCTTCGTTTATCTTCTCATGCCTCCCAAATATTTTGAATTCCATCCACATGAGACTGCATTATTCTTGGAATATTTTAGAAGCGTGGGGAGAGACAGGATTTCGAAGACTTCAGCTTGCTCAAGCTGCTCGTGGCTGTGTCAAATGCTTTCGCACTGTTACAGTTATCCATAGGTTGCAAAATATTTTCAAGTTTGTGCTATGTTAAAATTAAGCGACGACATTATTTTCCTAATTAATCCACCTGAATTAAAATTCCTTCTCTGTTCAATTGCGTTATTTAGCTGCAGATAGTGAGGTCGTTCAAAATGGAGTCAGGTAAAAATCCACGGATCCCAATGCAAAATAAAAATCGAAAGTCGAAAATATCTATTTTCCTTTAACAATTATAATAGGTTGAAACTAACGTAACAATATCCTTAAATTCTTCTAAAGACTTGATATATTATTATTTAATAATTGAGATATAAATGGATATTTAAAACATTTTTGTTATAAATGCATAAAATCCGCAGTTTATTTATCAGTTCTCCTCATTATAAATCCGACAATCGTACCCTAAATTGTCTAACAGCTGATCGGATGGAATAGTATACGAGTTCGGCATTTCTGTGGTTGTTTCGGCGAGGACTAAAGGGTTGGTCAGCAGACATAACCAAAGATCGAAGCGGCCATACGTTGATCGGACGGGTGAGGATCGCGTTTCCGCCGTTAGGCTTCCCATGTCACATTATCATCGGCATTTGAGGCTGACGTTGGCCAGGGTAAACTGAGGGCTACCTGCTGCCGTCGCGTCGCGGTGCATCGGCCAGCTCCCGCGGCACTCTACGCCCAGCGCCTCATTAAAATATGCAAATACACAGCTCTCCGGTTGTCCGTTCTGTTTCCTTGCTTCCCCTCTTGCCACCTAACGCGCGCATGCGTCGAAATGTTTACGATCACGGTGAAATTAAAAGTACCGCTAAAATATTGCCTCTAATACGTATGTGGCAGCCGAGGGCCGCTTTCTACGGCGCGCGGCGCGGCTGCTGGCTCGGCTCCTTAAAGCCTGCCTGCTGCTCGAAGCGTAACACGCACCACGCGGAAAGATCACATTGGATACACCGGACCCTAGATCGCCGCGATCCTCTCGGACAGTTCACTTAACGGGCCATTCCCATTTGGGAATGTAGATTTTAGACGATCCGGCGAACCATTTCTTCGGTTACCATCAGACTGTGGATCTCTGTGCGGATTTCCATTTTTGTGCTTCTATTTTGGAAAAAGAAAAGTGAGGCGAGCATTTTTATTAGAGAATAGAACAGACTAGAATAGAATACAACATCTATCGATCTTTGATCTTGAAGTTGGACTCGCTTTGCAGCTTGGATTTTACAGCTTCTATCTGCTTTCACTGACTATCGTTTATATTCGGCCAGATTTGCTTGTAGCATTAAATTGGTGGTACAGACAATGAACAATTTTTGTTGCAGATGAGTTTGGCGTGAATTGAAGACTGAAGCTTTCCTTTTATAGTGACTCCTTAAAAATTGATCTACGATTTTTTGGAGCTGTGTTGTTAAACTTCGAATGATAGGTGTAAAAGCGACTAAATGATATTGTCGATATCGAACCATTTTACTACAAAGTTCATACATCCTTGAACACCATTCTAACACTCTTGTGAGTTATAGCTGTTCTTAAAGCTGTAATACAAGGTTTAGTGAAACATATGTCAAACGACCAGTGTATGAACGACTTTATGAGACTCTCGAGCTTGTTGTGCACAGGTTGTTCTGACGAAAAAAGAAAATTATAAGTCTTTCTCCAGAAAACTGTAATTAATAATATTTAATGACATTCAAGACTTAATTTGCAATTTCTAGTAATATAATTTGTACAATTCTAGAAGAATCAAATGAATGAAAGATCAAATGTAAAAGATCAAGACATATTTATCTCTTAATATTAACATGTTAATTGCAAAACGAAATAATTAAATTAGTAAATATCTATGCGCGTAACTTCAACTCGGTCCAACTGTATTTTTAAAAGAATTTCAATTTCAAGTGGTTTAACGAAAAAATCCTCCAGATATACGTTCGGAATATAAAATGGAGAAGTCCTTCTGACAAGTGAAATTAAATTGCTTAACCTGTGCTTTGCTCGTATTTTGTTAAGATTGCAGAGGATTGACAGTCGCGCGGAGGTTACCAAAGCGGACGAGGCAATTTTAAACGTGTTGTAAAAATACGATTCACCTAAGAACAATGTTTTCGAGTTCAGTAAACTGACAGTAATTGAGAGGCTACCAGAACGACTGAGAAAAATTTATTTTAGCTGCGAGCAAAGTTTTTGGCTTCGATAGCATATTTATAGACAGTACTATTTAAAATTTCATTATACCGTGCGGGGCTTGTCTGAGCTGCGTCTTTTTAAGCATTGACGGTAATTGAAAGAATACCAGAACGAGAAAGTGTTACGGACGAAGTAAGGATCCTACGTCTTTTTATAAAAACAGCTCTCTATAAATACGGGTGTTGCGCATTTAGAACGAAAACGAGTAGACGAAATTCAAAGCGGTAAAAATATTTAAAAACATCCTAAAAATGTTTAAAAATTTTGAAGATATTACAGCATTATTTCAACTTGTTAAAATGATTAAAAAACGAAATCAGATTGGCAATGCATGTTTCCTAAAGATCCCAATATCAATCTCAAAAACTCAACAAAATAAAAATAGTTAAAAAGTTGCATGTTTTATTACATCATTCATGCTGAATCCATGAATCCAACATAACACGTTACACATCTTAGTGACGCTTATCGTGAACGCGGTAGCTTTTTGAATTTTACGCCGACACAAAAATTGGCAGTTCGGTAAACAATGGTAGATAGAATGATCGCAGCGTTTAGGAGCAAAAGAGCGACCGAGAGAATTCATTCCGTAGTCGCGGTGGCACAATGAATCCCTGAAAGGGCCCGCGGACGCAGCAAGTCCCGTCGACTCGGCGCGCAAATCTGATTGGCTCATGAATATTAAGTTCGGCCCGCAATTATTATCTGCGTTATAAATCGGGCGACCTGCCTCGGCCGGCATCTCGACTGGCGTTATTATCCGCGTTCGCACACTCGGGCCAGACGCAGCCCGCACGCATACACAGGCTCACGAGCACGATCGCCACAGCTCGTGCTGTATCTTCACGCAACGCTCCGCGATTACCCCCAAGTGTTAATTACTAATCTCGCCTGTGCTAATTATAATTAACGCCTTTCGGGTTCGAACGGCCTCGCCGTTGTCCGGCGCGACGACGTCGCAAAACGAAAGGACAGATCGAGAAGGATCGACAGTGGAGAGGACGACTCTGAAGGGGGAATCTGGTTTACCTACTTCGAAACGTTCATTTCCTTTTGCTTTAATCAATAGCTGCACACGTGGAAATTATATCTGCGGAGTTTTAAATAGAAATTCAAAGTAGGTTGGTACATGCAACCTGTGGGACATAGTTCTTGTTTAATTACAGAAGTCGGACGTACTTTTTTAAATAATGCCGTTCTTGTTCGCTGCAGTTGAAACGACAACCACGTGCGTGTAAAATTGCGAACGATTAAAATTCGTTATTTCAAAAAGATAAACTAAAACATCGATATCTATCATGCAAACCGTCGATTAAATATTTTGATGTCGAATATTTGCATTACCATTGTTATTCCCGTACAAATAATTTTGCTTTATCGACTGTAAGCAAACGGATTTTATGCATTTATGGCAACAATGAGTAGGTGAAATATAAAATACTGAAGAGATTGAAAGAAGAAAATGTTGCTATAATAATTTGAAGTTACTAAAATTATTTTAAGATTATTATAAGATCGCAATGTGTCCAGTAAATGATACAGACATTTTTCATTCTGCATAAAGACCAACAGTCTAATTACAAATCAAATCATAATCACACATGTACAAAATAAAACCTCGTTGTAAATTTTTGACTCCGAACGAATTAGAGAATAGATATCCATCACGTAAAACGTTAATAAAGCAATTTTGAACTGGATCATTTTTATCCGAACAGTAAAAATTAGTCCCACAAAAACAATATCTATAATAGAACCTAATTAAAATCTGTGATCTCAGATAAACTAGAAAATACTTTAGCCTGCAATCCACAAACAATAAAAATTCCATTTTCGAACAAATGCAACTGAACGATTTTCGTAAAAACCTTGTCAAAGTACTGGAACAGCAACAAAGTTTCGGATTAATTACTCTCACTTGTCTCCTTATTGGCGAGAATAGGTATCTTTCGTTAGGAAGAAAAAGAAATTCGCCTTGAAGGAGACCAACAGTATCGAATCGAGAAAGAATCACCGGCCGCTCGGACCGGTTCTCCGATTCTTGAACCGTTCCACGAGATCTACGAGGACCGGCGAAATTCCGGTTTCCGCGTAATAAAGGGGCTGCTGATCTAACAAGCGTCATAAGACCCCCAGGAACGTCCGCGTGCCTCTTCCAGGAGCTAAGCCGTTTAGCTGTTTTCTGCGTTCGTTGGTTCTGCCGGATCATTAGTTTAACGCTTGTCTACTGCACCGACACGATAATCTGAGTTTAGGAGCATCTCCAAAGTCCGTTGTTTACGAGGTCGTCTCATAGTTCGTTCGAGACGATCCTAGGCAACCCTTCACTCCTAATTGAGTTTGAAAAAATAATCGACCGCGATGAAATCGGTTGTGACAATGAGTAATTGTTGCGTGAACTGCTGGAACGTAAGAGCACTTGTTACCGAAAATCTTCTGTTGAAAGAGTTATTCGCGTATTGAAAAATCAGAATCGTTGTTTAAACATTTTTCAGAACGTTTTTAACAACATGTAGTTGATTGTTATAAGGTTTTGCGCAAAGTTATACTTTTATTCACGTATTTGAAGACATTCGAGATAGAATGATTTTCTATTTCTTCATATTAAAATTTTTCAAGATTTTTCTCAAATTATAATCTTGCAAAATGTCTGAATTCTCATAAAATCAAATATATTCAAGTTTCACAAGCATCTGTATATTCGAATCAATCGTTTCGGTTCAAACAAGAACGGCCTGCCTAAATTGAAACAAACAGATCTTGAATATTTATGTATTTTGAATGAAACGCCAATATGTGGAGATAATAAAATATAAATTTCGGCTACGAATGCGCGAACTGGCTCAAACCTCCACAATCAAAATTATTTCGATCTTTGCATTGCAATTTCTGCAAAAATCGTCCGAAAAATATTCGAGTCGTTCGATCGTACTTCGGAAAAGTCGCTCGGCATTGTAAGACGCCCGACTACTTCGGTAACTGACTGTAAATTGGAGATCTCGGCGTCCATGTTCGAGAATTATGCTCGAACAGTTATAGTTTAACTCGGTAACCAGGTATCGAAGATGGACCATCGAAGATCGACTGGGAAACCGTGGCTCGGTTTACGAACTACGATCGAATGGCTCTGTGAAACGGTTATTGTGTCGGATGATTGCATTCGCGGCGGACGATATTAACGGCGATTCGGCACGTAAGAGAACGGCGATCGATGCGTCGTTTCCTACTGATGAGTCACTTTAATCGCGACTCGAACAGTGATGGACGCTGGCAGTTAATCGTAGTTATGCATCGTTCGATTTACAATGGGGCACCATCGCGGATACGATGCCCAATAATCGGCGTATACAGATCGAGAAATCCATCAGATTCGCGAGGAGGATCGTTAATTTCGCCGAAGGTCGACCGGGGTCCCGATCCTCTCCGTTTAAGGACAACGCAGCCGTATATGATTATGGAAGATATATCCGTGTACATAAAATTGCGGCCGGCCGATGTACATAAATATCTGGGCAGAGCGCAATGCTAACCCGAGCATACTTGACTGACGTTAATTGTGCATAATTTTACTGCGCTGGCCTTCGGTCCCCTGAACCGATTTAACGAAACGCGTACGTTACGTCTTAGGACATTTCGGCCCGCATACGAATGAGTCCGGACGGTCGACGAAGAGGATTCGATCGCTCTCGTTCGACGTCCTCTACGTTTGGTCAAATTGTTTTATCGGTTACACCGTTCCTTTACCATTGAATTGCTACTTTAGTAGACTGCTGACTTGTTATCCGAATTTTTCTATTTGTAAATTGTATCGCGAGGATATACTAAGTGAGGAAAACTATCCTTTCAACGATTAGAAGATCCTTTGTAATGGAAATTAATTTTAAACGCTTCTTCATCATTGAGATAGTAATAAACTGCTGACTTTTATGCAAATTTTTGTAGCGTTGATTCACGATTCGTTGATCAACGATTAGAAGATCCTTTGTGGTGGAAATTAATTTTAAATGATTCTTCATCATTGAAATAGTACTAAACTGCTGACTTTTATGCGAATTTTTGTAGCCATAGGTTGTGCTTCAAGAATACTGCATAGAAAGATTGTTTGTAGTAAAGATCAATTTTAGATGTCAGAACTTTTAATTTGGGATTATTTGTTTAATTTTGTAAACGCTGTATTTATGACTTAGGACCTTCTAATAAATTTTTCAGTAGCTAAAATAATTTTAATAGTGAACCAATTTATTTTCGGGACTGTTTTTTTAAAAGATGATTTTTACGCTCCTTTTTCGTATATCATAATAATAGAAAATGATATTTTAAGATGCTTCTGATAACTAAAGTGATAATTAATATTTATAAATATTCTTATTACGTTAAATCTGACAGCATCTGCAGCATCATTTTTATAGTGAAGCTCCAGATAATTTTTTGTTCTGAACAGAAGTCTTACAATTTTTGTTGAAGGGGGATGTATTAATTAGTGTCTGCAACAAGTATGCTATTTTCGAACTTGTAAATATCAACTTAAATTGAGGTCTAACTCTGTCTACTGTTCTCTTTGGTTGTAAAACACGGCTCAAGATTTTTCTCCGGCTGGGTGCATAATAATCGCGTTTGATATCGCGCAAGATACATCGAGTGATCTTTATTCATTCCCTCCTCCACCCACATACGTATTTATAGTCTAAAAGCGATCGAACCTGAGACCTAAATTAATTCAACGATCACACAGCTGTCGAGGAAGGGAAAGGGGACGATGATCGGGGGATTAAAATATTAACGATGAACGTACTTACGTCTAGCCTAGAACAATTGTTTCCAAACGATTGCATAAAAACTAAATTCCCTAACTAAGTTCCCTCTTTACAACCTCGATCTGCCATTTTGTACTATTGTATTAATAATTTATCGAAAATAAAAAGAAATTAACAATCGCCGGCCGGCAATAGTGATTAAGGATTAAAATCGACGTTAAAATGGTTAAATAGAAAGCTTCAAGAATAATTTCTTGCTATGCAATGTCTAATCATCCCCTTTTGCAAACGAATGAAGAATGCAAACAATATCCATCCTCGCCGTCTCTAAACAAAACTGTCCGCCAAAAGAGAAGAACGGAAAAATTGTTGAACGCGGCGAGCACTGGATCATTTCTTGCCAGCTGTCTGCAATCAGCACCCCCAATCGCATAAAACGGAGCTCGTCACCGTTCCAGTGCAGAGACCCAATGTTTCATTCCGGGGCCGCTCGATTTCTCGAATCTTCTCTGGGCTCCGCGTACCCAGAAGCGGCGGCCGGCCATCCATCTTCCCCGATTCCCCTTTAACAGGTCGAAATTGGGGGTGACAGTGTCCGGCGCGGGGCTCCACACGCTTGCGGCAAGAGCCGGCATAAGTTGCGCCATTCAAAACACCGCGGCAGCATTTTTCCTGGCTCGCGTGGTCCCGTTCCAGCGGCGAAAATTAATAACCACAATGAACCGACTGAATTATTCGCGGATTCCGGCCTCGAAAGTGTCGCGCGGTTAAAAACCAAAAAATCACCGGGGGATGAAAAAAAAGCAGAGAAAAAACGGTAGTGTGTGAGAGAGAGAGAGTGTCGTCATTTGCATCGTCCGGATGACATTTTAATCGCGAGAACGGCGGACATCACGAGCTCGTAGGGATGAACGAGCGCTCGCGATGCGAGAACAGGGGGGCTGCGAGCTTCTTCTCGCGTCGTCCGGACGGGCGAGCCGAAAAATAACGAAAAAATAAAAAAAACAGCGGTGTAATAGTGGGGGGGAGGTAGGGGATGGTCGAGCGGGGGTCAGAGGGGGTGGTCGGAAGAGTCAGAAAAAAATATGGCCACGATTTTTGTTGGCCTGGGGAACGAGCCGTGGCGTTTCGAATTTCGACGTGGCACCGGGGACACGGCCGGTAGAGCAGTTCGGTGGTCGGCGCGGCGGTCCGAAATGGCCGGAAGCCCCGGGTGTTTGTAAGTTTCGGCTAATAGAAAAAAATGACGAGGTGCCGGTGTACCCCCCGTGTCCATTTCCAGCCATTATTTTTATTCCGGTGCGTTTTACCGGAATGGCCGGCCTGGACGTACCCGCCATCTATATATGAGTCCGCGATGGCGCGATGCGGCGCGGCGAGGCTCTGTCTCTTTCGCTTCCACCTTTTCCCCGTTCCTCACCATCGCGGTCCGCGAGCCCGTTCCTCTCTCTTACGGTCTTACGGCACACCCGCGCTGCTCCACGCTGCTCCGCTCCGCGCCGCGCACTTGCTTCCTCTCAACCCCGTCTCGTGCCCCAGCCGCACCCCACCCCCGTGCGCGGACCGAGTACCCCACCCGAAAAAAAAGCCGTTTCCCCCGCGCGAGCGGGGACGATCACCGCACTTCGATCCGCGTGTATCTCTGTCTGCCTCGTTCCGCCAGATTTACACACTTTTTTTCGCGGCCAACTGTCTGTCATTAGGCGCAGCACGTGGATCGACGGGGTAGAGTGGCACAATAGCGCGAGCGCACGGCCGTCAGAGACGGTCACGGAGGGACCGGGGGCGGCCCGGGACGCCAGGGGGGCGACACAAAGCCAGGGGTGGGACCGGGACGGTCGGACACTGCGTGGCGAGGCGAGGCGAGCCGAGGGGGTGGCCGGGAAATGCATTTAACAAGGACAGATAGTGATTTAATTTTAAAAAATTGACGAAACGGCGCACGGGCGGGGCTGCGTGCCGCCGATTCTTTCTCGCCCTCTGGGCCTCTCTCTCCAGCGTTCTATCCGGCTCTGTGCAGCCCGCCGCGGGGGCATTGATTAACTTTCGACAATGTCAAATCGCCGGCAACGCGGGCTCTGCCGACGCCGACTACGGCGATGCAACCCGCGTTTTTTAACTCATTTGTCTGCATTTTCGCCGTACCGCCCGTCGCCTCCGACACCCTCCGGTCCCTCGCTAGTCCACCCGGCTCCGGACCACCCCGCTGACACCCTCTTTTCGATGTCCATACGCGCGAGCGGGGTCGAGAGGACGCCGCGCGGCCGAGCGGGCGGGAGCGGGACGCGCGACCGAGCAGAGCGCTAGCCCGCGACCGGTTCGAATAACGCGGACAAATTACTACGACGCTAGTGCATTCGTGGTGTGTCGTGCCTAAGCGATCGTCGTGTTGCGCGATTTTAACTGGGTAACGGCCGGCGATTTTGCAGATTTTTTCGACAAACGAGAGGCGAAGCCCGTTGTCCCGGGAAAGTTACGGGGACCCGGCGACCTGATTGGTACGCGCAGACGAGGATTTTCAGGGCGGAGTCCTGATCGCCGAGCGATTTCACGGATCACGGTGTCTCAAACCTTCCAGCCACCGATCTCGCGCAGGGTCTTCGTTTCCCAACTTCGCCAAATTA
>CM052165.1:2520488-2551007 GCA_028455555.1 Augochlorella aurata
GCGTTTTTAAAGGTGTCCGAATATTAATGGGAGTCAGTGTACGTCGACAATTCTCATTTGTAAAAACAGCACATGGAATTCGATTTCCGTTCCTGGATCTTCTTCGACCGAGGATCGGCAGACTGAGCCGAGCGGAGCGGCCTCCATCAGCCGAATTTCCAGCCTATCACTTTAATTCTGTTTTTCAAAGTAAACATCGATAGCCCCCAAAGTGCTTTCATAACGCGATCCACGCGTTTATCAGCGGCCCGGATACGTCTGATCGATCGGATAGATGGTATAATGCGAATGATGTAACATTGTTCGCTTAACCGCGACGCGTGCACGCAATGGGTATGGACGATTTAATTGGTCGCGCCTACGTAACGTTCACTCCTGACGAGGAGCGCTTTAGTTTTCGCCGGGATACCGGCTCTATTCTGTAACGTTTCTAATGAGAAATTAAGATCATAAGTCACTGGACGTGACAGCTTCTAATTAAAATTACATACCACTTTTATCCGGGAATTTCCGTTCAAAATGCATATCGATCGAGGGGATTTTATGGAATGCTGGCACGGTGTGAAATCGCTTCGTAAAACGAGCCTTTGCGAAATTAAGAAACACGGGTGACTCGAATGTCGATTAGCACCTACTTCAGGACACTAAGAAGAGTCTTCTGTAGTATTTGATTTCTGTGTTTCGCTGTTCAATTCTAAGACGCCCAAAAATATTATACTTGTTGCGTTTCATAGATCAAGTAAGGTACATTTCTATGCAGTTTACATGCATTTAGAAGTAATGTAATAATTATGAAGTTCCAGAGATACAGTACTTTAAAATTTGTTTAAAAATTGCTATTTGTGTTTCAGAATAATTTGTGCATTATTAAATTTGATTGTATTTAAAATAAATTGTTGAAAATGTAAGTAAACCAAGTAGGTCCTATTTGATATGTAGTAAACGCAATAAATTATATACAGTGGAATTACTGTGGATCAGTAGAAAACGTCTTAAATTCATTCTGAAAGGCCTATCCCTAATTTTTCACGAGGAACATTGTGTGAACCGTAATAAAAGCTTGCGCTCGTTTCAACTGAAATGACCCTGCGTCCAGCATGTGCCAAAACATCAATTCATTTCCGGACAACCAGCCATTAAACAGTTGATACAAATCGAATACGTTTAAATCCTCCACAGTTTCATTAAACGTATAATTATACACAATTATCCCCACACGATGATCCCCTCGCATTAATCGTGTCACGCGGAAGTCCTCAAAAAGTCTCAACGAAAGCAGCAGCCCTGTAATACATGAGAAACCCGACAGGCTTAACCCTTGTCCCTTCCCGAAGTGTCGAAGTGTATCGTTCTTCTATTTTTACGAAAATTTGTCACTTCCACTTTTTTAACATGAAGCATACGTATCTATTACGTGCAATGAAAAAACATAACGTAAAAGAGTCTTTGTCAATTTGACTCACACGAATTTCACGTGGAGGAGGAGCCATGTCACTTCTTTTTTGTCGAAAAAACACCTAGAAGCTATAGAGAGCTCAAATCTAAATACCTCGGAAGAATTTTGAATGGATGAACGCGAAAACAAGAGAGGGAAAACTTGAACGATGAGCAACAATAAAGGACGAAACGAAACGGGCTTGTTGCCCGTACATGCCCATATAAAAGAAACGCAAATGTACATAGTGCACGCCGCGGTAAGTGTAAAAAAGCAGTTTGTCCGGCACATCGCTTCATTCAATATGAAGAATGTAAAGAGAACATTGTGTAAACATGTTCTCCTTTATTTGCGATCAAATATTTAGTCGAAGAAATTGTTTGCCTGTTATTCCATCGATTTTTCGCGATAGTGTCAATTCGACACGCGATCGACTCAATGTCAATGTGACATCAAGTTGGAAAAAATGAGCGCGGACGAGGGTTAAAATCGAAACGTCGACAACTACTGAAAAAAGACCTCCGTACAGCGCAACCAGAAAAGAATCGGCAACAGTATTCCAGCGGGGAAAAATCGACTACGAAAAAGCACCGAAAACTGCGAAGCTATTCAAAGAGAACTAAAAAGGTGCATACAACGTAAGTGTCAGCTATTCAGTAGAAACCCAATGAACAGCGAGTCGGCCGCAGCAGCGGTTCATAATCTCGTTCCCGGTCGAAACAATGCGGTTCTTTCCTGGTTTATCGGCTATTTTTCAGCGGAGAGCGCAGCCGGGCCGGGTCGGGCCGTGAAGGGCATGGTGCTCGGCTCGGCTCGGCACCGCTCGGCGCGGCGCACGCACGATATTTAATTTTCGTCCTGTTCCTGCGTAATAACCGGTTGCGTCAGTACTCGAAGCGACGTGAATCCGATTTGCGCTGAGTATCACGACAAAGCGCGTATCTCCCCCGGGGGCAGGGTTGAACCCGGGGGCCCGGAGTAGAACTCCGGCGAGATAATAACGATTTGAGTAGACGACGGGACATAATGCTAATTCGCAATTTGCAATTCTTTTTACGCGCGTTTCTTCTCCCTCTCTCTCTCTCTCTTTCTCTCTTTTTCTCTTTCTCTCTTACCCTCTTACTCTCTGTCCTTTCTCTTTCTCATTTTATCTCTCACTCTCTTTCTTCAGCCCTTCAGAAGGCTAGCCTGGGTGGCTCGGTCCGCGGCGCGGCGGGACGGCCGCTGCTTCCATTGGATTTCTTACTAACTATAACACCCGTACGACGCCTCTTGATTACAAATTGCTTATTATGCCGTGGCGCGGTGTGCCCCGGACCGAGGATACAGTCCGGCACCGGTACCGATATTCGGATGGCCTGCCCGTAATTTTCGATGCATAATTTATAGTCGATTTAATGAGCCGCGAAAAAGGAGTAAAGGGCCGCGGGGACTATTTTTAATTATCCGACGGAACGAGAGAGGGGCGGGCAACCGATCATCCCTACCATCGGCCGTCTTCCTCCTGTTTGTCCTTGTCCTTTTTTACGTTTTCTTTCGAGACCAGGACCGTTCCCGATACTCCCATTAGGGTAGATGTACCGGCTGCGGCTACGTTAAGGATTTATAGGAATTTCAATGCAGATATTCTTAAAGTCTTCTATCATGTAATAGATTAATTAATAAGTTTTGATAACTATGTTACAATATCGTAATATAATGGTCAAAGAATTATTGCAATACAAAAATAGTAAAATTCACATTTTCCACTGTTTATGGCCACTTGTACACCAGTAGTGGCCATGTTTGGTAGCAGTTCTGGCCACCTCATAAATCACACGTATCATAAAGTAATACGGAAGGATATAAGTGATTAAAAACGGAGCATGATCTTTGAAAAATTTCGCATTCCTTGTAATATTTTTAAATCCTGGTGGTAAAACATATAATGATATATAATCTTAACGTAAAAGTAGTTCTATTTTACTAATTCAAGCAAATTCTTTTTACATTGTTCTCCTTTTATGTTCTTTTTCATCCTTCGTATTTTGTCTTTCTTCCAATTTCCTTCCCTTTGCTTCTAATTTGTTTTTCTCCATTTCATCTGCTTTCCCCTGTTTTATCCTTTTTGCTATTAATTTTCTAGCATCGCAGTTTTCTCGTTAATCGTATCCGATAGAAACGATATATTTACTAGAGTTCCGTTGATCATTGTGGTCAAAGAAGAAAATGCGAATATTAATACCGATGGCCAGAAAAGGTGCAGTCGCCACAACCGGTACATCTACCCTACTCCTCGCCGCCGCGCCGCCGAGATCCTCCTTTTCTCCCGCGTATCATCCGAAGGTGAAGCACAAATTGTATACCAAGTTGCCGGGAGACGGTGCTCGAGGATAGCGAGATAAGAGATTAATCTTGATCACCCCTCGCCGATTTTAATCTGCGATCGTTACGCACCGCCGTTTCTCTTGTTCGATTGATCCGATGGGCGGGATGTCTTGCCGCGGCGCGTGACGTCCGGTGCATGCAAAACACACGCCGGCAAATTCGATATCGTGATTTGCGAACTCCAGCGAATTATGTCGTATTTGGCCGACGCAGACTTCCCGGTTGGGGAGCAGCCGATCTGATTTTGTATGCGTTCGATGGCGTAAGTAGAGGGTAATGTTTAATCATACACTTTCGAGAGTTGTTGGTTTGCGACCGCGGGATATAAGACTGGTGTTTATGCAAATCCTTCGTTTTCAGATACCGCGAGCAGTTAAGCGGAATTCTTTCCTCCGAGACGTGGTTTGATAAGAAATGAAATAGGGTAGTGGTGCCGGTTGCTGCGGAGTGACCAGTCGCTGTGCCTTTGGCTTCCTTTCGAGCACAATTAACTCGAAACACTTACTGCGAACGGTCATTTTCTTTCGAGTTCATTACGTATGCGAATCAATTACTGCTGTTGCTGCCGTTGGAGCGGCTCATTATTTCAGCGGAAGCATTTTTCTTCAATTGAAAGACCAACGCTCGAAATCAATTTTTACACCTAACATCAACAAATCTTGTGTTTAAATGACAAGACTGCGAATTTTCTGCATTTATGACAAGAATAAATAAAACATCAGAGCGTAAAAATCTTTAAAAAATTTAAGATCATTATCCTCTGTTCAATTTATCAAAGTTATTAAAAGAAGAAATACATTTCTATCCCCTTTCTATTTCGAACAAGTTAGAACATTTCTATTTCGCATAAAGATCCGCGGTCCAATCATGAGACTAACCACATCATGCAAAATTGCGGAAATACGCACCCCTTGTCTCATAAGAATTCACGCGAACCAGAAATCCTCGAAGATCTGCACACTGTCACTGAAAATAAAAGCCGATTCGTACGATCAAGTTTGATTTCTTTGGGGCAATCGTCGCGGCCGAATCAGCCCCGGACAACGGAACGAAGCGTTAAGAAGCCGAGAGGAAGCAGCCGAGGCTGAAAGTTTGAGCCGCGATTTTTGCGCGCGTGTTACCGGTGTCCGGTTCACGCTCGCGGCGTGTCCTCGCCTCGTCACCATCGTCCTCCTCCTCACCGTCCAAATGCCGGTGCACGGCCCGGGGCTTCCATCATTTTTTTGTCGGCGTTACTGCACTTCTATTTTCATTCCGCCTCACGTTCCGGAGGCCCGCTCGTGGTGGAGGAGAAAAAATGCGTCCCCCGAACACGATTGATAGGTACGGGCGCACGAGCGTGTGCGACACAACCGTTGTTCGGACACCAAGCAGCCGCTCGTGTGTGGATACACAGGCGGCCCCCGACGCTCGCCCCCGCGCCCCCGTTGCCCGCACTCCACCCCTTCTGTTTGCGTAGAAGGTGACAGAGAAGGTGTAGGCAGCGGAGAAAGCGAGAGAAATTGCAAAAATAGTGTGGCGACCGGCCAGAAAAAGAGGAGCGTCGTTGTAGTACGTGCTCGGCCCCGGCGTCGTTATTGCTGCCAGACAGAAATAGTTATTAGGTATAGTTTATTAGTTCCGCGACGTGTGCCGTAACCGGAGATTTCTCGCGCGAGACGCTTTCCTGGACCGCAGGGAATATCAAGGCCAAATTACAGACTGCTACTGTCATGTGCGAACCTCGAAATCCAAGTTTTCTGATGATGAGCATCGATCTGTTGCACGGTCACGTTTACACTGAGCTGTAAGTTATTGCGGGTGGGTCATTGCATTTGCTGATAAATAAAGTAACTCTTCGGTTGGAATTGTTAATCTTTCGATGTACAATTTTCTTCACAGTTGGTGCGATTAGAAATTTTGCAATAATTTCTTAGGAGATACAGGAAATTAATGTTCATTCCAGAAAATACATAAAAAATACATAGTTCTGTTCCAGAAAATACATAGAATCTTCCTAACTACTCAAATATTCAGTTAATAATTACTAAACTGTTAATTTTATGCATTTATGAAAAAAATGATAACGTGAAATGCAAAATAGCAAGAACATAAGAAGACTAAAAGAACACAGCCATGTTATTTTCAAACAATTAAACTTATTAATAAAACAGATACATATTTAGTCAACTCTCAGTTGCTGAAATTGTTGGAGAATATTTTTATTTTGCACAAAGTTCCGCAGACTAGTGATTACATTGTAAAATTGTAAACTGTACAATAAAGAAGATGTCACACTTTGCACAATAATATTACAGAATCAGCCTAACCGAAAACGTTAGCATAATTGCTATTCTTCAGCCATGAGGATCCGTAAATTCCATTGGAAATCCGCCTGGAAACCATGAACAACGAGGGAACACCGTGGCAGAAGTCGCATAAGAGACACCGGGAACGTCGGTGTACAGCTAACCGTGTTCACCCCTATCGTTTCCTTTCGCTCGGATTCACACATCCCTCCGAGAGACGGCTATCGGTGGTGGAGAAACCGTTCCACGTAACACACGCACCGGTCGGAGCAGTTTTAATGCGAAATGTGTTTGTCCCGATGCATCAACCACTTCTGTTCCGATCCAGCCACCCACACCATCGGCCCGTTGCCCTCGTACGTTCCGCGTTCTCGCGGCGTTTCGGTCACCGTGTCCCCCCACAGTCTCATCCCCCATCCTACGACCTTCAGGAATAGTTGCGCGAAAGATCCGAGGATAATGCCTCACCCATTTTTCCTGTACAATATCAGCCCATAAATTGTTTCACTCGTGCTCTACCATTTTAAAGGAATAGGGGACACAATAGACCTCCGCTGTTTGAAACTCAGGTTCCGGACTAGCTATTTTGAAATGTAAATGACCGAATCCGTAGGCAAAGCTATTTATTGTGCAATAGATCGGTTAAAGTTGATCACTTAAGACGTTAAGTAAATGTTCTATTATCCGAACGTTCGTCGAAATTCCTAATAAAAAAGTAGTGGACGCTGAAACTCGTTGGATTATGGATTTGATGCGTATATGAGAACAATTCATAGGTGAAATACGAAACTGTAAAAATATTAGAACAATTTAGGAATATCGTCACCTGTTATTTTCTTATTATTATTGTATTATCTTATTCTTAAGCAATCAGTTGCTTTTCAGTATATTCGACATGAAGAAATTACAACATCTTGTGTTAGGACGATATATACTTCGATATTCTTTATTAAGTTATATATTCTACAAAATATTGTATTTAAATAAAAAAAACAAATGAAACATGTACAATATAATTACATTAACTTACACACTTTCCAAAGATATTGCAAAAGTTAACTGGTTAAAAGAGAAATTATATTTCGATTTCACACTTCGGACTTGAGAGATTGTTACCCTGCATAAAAATCTATTCCAGCGATCATTGTAAATTGTCGTACCGAATAGTCGTTCCGTTTACATAAATGATATATTTCTTAATGTCGATTCCACTGGTAAATTGCCATACCACCGTCCGAAACAATTTTTACATTACCAAATTAGTTTCCACTTAATGAATAGCTAAAGTTTCATAAAACTAACTAGACGTCATTGCCGGAAATGGAGAGAATCACGCGGGACAGAAATATTCCAAGCAAATGTCTTAGTGTCGGAGTTCAAAAGGTTGTAAAGGTTAAAACTTCGGGAGCGTATTTGCGTGATAGGATTTATGCAAAAGAATTCTCCGTGCGTACGACAGTGCAACAGCGAAAGAGGGTCGTGTGTCCGCGGAGATGAGAGTAACCGGCATCGGGCTGCATCGTTCCTCCACCTCCTTCACAGCCACCCCCCGCAGCCTCCCTCGTTCTGTCCACAGACAGGTACCACGGTCGCGGCGCGTGCTTTTTTAATGCTAAATGTACCCTTTTGTTTGCGCGGGTGGATGGGAGATTCGGCCGAGGGCTTTTTCAAATGCTAAACGCGCGGGCTGGCCACCCCCATGACGGACCGGGCCATCTACGGGGTCGCGAAAGTCGACGGGTTCAGCCGGCCGACATGACGATGTTCGGTATAGGATCACCGAGTCCTTCGGTGTCTTCGGAGATCCAATTTACGACGACGCGGATTATCACGCGTTCAGGCTAACCAGTTTCGGGGTTGCAGCCCCGAAAACCTGTTTCCAGAGTGGGGCGAAGTTGCGCCGGACTTGCCGGGCTACCGTG
Source organism: Augochlorella aurata (assembly GCA_028455555.1). Classification (NCBI taxonomy): domain Eukaryota; kingdom Metazoa; phylum Arthropoda; class Insecta; order Hymenoptera; family Halictidae; genus Augochlorella; species Augochlorella aurata. Next base: position 2,528,501 of record CM052165.1, read on the forward strand.
TACCTGACCTAGCTGCATGAAGGATTCAGTGTTATGAAGATGAGTGGCAAATAATAAATGTCCTCCGCTGCGCTGGAAATGGGGACGTCCTCGGAGACCTAGCTCGAGGACAAAAGGAGAGAAGCTGACTCGACGAGAGTCGGAAAAAGAATGCGCGTCGCGCCACAATGAACCTGTTCTGTTTCTAGATCTAGACTCTAAAATGATCAGCCAGGAAACGTTTTACTAATATTATGGAATAAACAACTTTGCTTTAAACACTGCAAGTTTATGTAACTAAGCATTTACTGACCTTGAATAAATTGAAAATACTAAATGGATATTGTCAAGATGAAATGGGATTTGCTGTGTGCAGGAGAATGGAAGAGGTAGCTAAATGTTTAAGGTATTTGTAAATGGATTATGGATTGATTGTAAAATATTTTCTGTGACTATTTCGAGCGAAGACAATGTACACTTCCTTACGCTGCTACAAATTGCAACGAAACAACAAGCTAACTTGACTTAACGAAAGCAGCTTGCTGGAAGTTTTGTGATCCTTTTTAAGGAGACATCCGTATACGAAGGATCAGAATTAATTATGCCATTTAAATATCTACACTGTATTACCTAAAACACAGTACAGAAATTTTTGATAAAAATCTGTTGGATGTTAAGTTTGCAGTGAAGCCATCAAACAAGTCATTCCTCCAATGCTTATGAACTGTACAAATCGCCTTATTAGAACCAACTTGGAAGATTTTACTCGTCGAACAGTTTTAACCCGACGCTATTCCAATCGCCAATTCATCTCAAAAGGATTGTGCCTAACATACGCTTCTCTATCCTCAAACCGAATTCTAAAGTAATCAGGCTCATTTTTCAGCAAAGAAGCATCCGCTAACAGAAGCAAAGTCCCGCGATCCGATGAACCGCTTGCGACCAATATCTCGACTATCATTCTCAATTCCTGGTAACCGGGGTTATCGTCGTTATCCGCGTGTCCGTATCAAACAGCGCGAAGCAGCCCGTCGAATCAGCTGTCGTAGGAAAGGCACCGCGGCCGCAGATTGGCCCGTAGCGTATCGCAAAGCCACCGGGTACGTGAAAAGCTATAATGCCGGCGAAGCATCGTATCCCGGCGGTGTGTGGGTCTGTTTTTCACACACCGACCGGCCGTTCTTTTGTGCCGGCCGATATTGGTATTGGTTAGTGCCCGTTTCATTCGCGAGCGGCGCCAATGTGTGAGGGTGTAATATTTTTTACTCTTTCCGAACACCCTTCCCCCGGCGGCCGGCGCTGCGCCCGTCCGTCCCCCGCATCGTTATCCCGGCCGAGCGAGGCTGCGTCCCCCCGCCGCCCACGCCCCCGAAACGCCGCCACGGAACCGTCGCATTCGTATGCGTGGCTTCGATGGGTATTGATATATTATTCCCAATAGTTCGTGTGCCGTCTCTGCTCCACCAGTTGCACCCGGGCTCGCGTCCTCTTCCTCGCGGAGGCGGTCTCGCTTGGACCAGCGCGCCGCTCGTGCTCCCCCTTTTTTTGGTCAGCACTCCGCGTTTTTTTCAATTATAATTCTTTTTCGTATCCAATCAATCATTAGTATTTCCATTGTCCTTCGGTATTTTCATTTGGCGTCACGCTCCGAGCGAGATGGAACGACGGTTTCGCTGTGCGCGCGCGGGCCGACCACGTAAAACGGGGGCCCCCCTCGCCAGCTCCTCCTCTGCCACCACCTTTCCGCCTCCGCGACCCCCGCGCGCGACGCCTTTTCATCCCTCAACCTCGCGACGATTCGTTAATGCGATTGAATATTAATTCTCACTTTGTCGCGCGCCCCTCCAATCTCCCCCCGCCGCGCCGCGCCGCGCCGCCGATTTTGATGTCCTGGTTCTTTTTCGTTCCTCCGGCTTTTTTTATCCGCTAGTTTTCTACCGGCTTTCTACGGAGCTCGCCGCGATTTCGCTTCTCACTCTGCCGCAAGCGGATTGACCGAGCGGTCCCGGGCTCGCTCGACGCCGCCGGACGAACACCGCGGATGACGTATACCCGTCAACCGCTGACACATCTCATTGACGGCTGAAATAATAGATGGGCCGGCTTTCTTGATCGGTATACGAGCGCGTTAACGATGTGGACAATCCTTTTTTGTCTTTCGGACAACGTTAATACCCCGTTAAGGACCGAGCGAAATGTTTGATCCGCGGAGCGAGGGGGATACGCGGCGACGGATGAACCCGGCACGGCGCCATTCATGCCTTCCGGAGCTTCGGAGACTGAACAGAACAGGGAGTCTGTCGGACCAATTGTCCGACCCTACTGAAGCCACTTTGAATCGATTCCGTGGCTAATTAATCGAGCTTGAGCTCGCGGAAACGATTGGAAATAGTGAATCGGTTAATGTCTTGATTTTTATTTAATTGTGTCGATTCATTTCAGACATCGGGGAAGGTCGCGGACGTTTAATAGTGTTTCTGGAGGCTGCCAAATATGGAATACCTAATTTTTTAGGGAGGCTGCATTTTTATCTAATTTTAGCAATTGATTTGAAATAATACTGAAGCGATCCTAGTCGTTCAGATAATGGATTTGATTTAATTATTGCAGCTAATCAATATGAGACTGTGGCGAAAATCATGATGTAAAATTCGGATTTTTTTAAATTCTTGACTGGATCGCTTTAGGGAGCGTTATAAATAATTAGTGACAATAACGAGTGAATAGATCAAAGGGGATTCTTTCAAACATAAAAAAAAATTAAAGAAAGGAAAATTAGGACAATCTTTTCATACGTAATTCCAACAATTTAACACAGCTATTTTATATACTTTTTATATTACTTTGTAAAAGTAACAATAAGACATTTATTCTCATTTTTCAACGAATATTATTATAATATTTGCCACAGGTGACACAGATATTGAATAAATAACTCAGAAAAGTATCTTCACAGTCTGAATAATCGTAAAAAAATGGATGTCTCGTCATTTTAACGGGTACCGCAAAGCTATTCTTAAAAATAGAAACTGCGAAAGCGGTGATTTTGGCCAGCATGGCAGGTTTAGTGTTAACGAACCGCATATCTCGCAGCGTGGTAAAACACGGACTACCGTATCCTCAGCCCAGTTTCCGTCGTCGATTATGTTAACCTGGCGAAGGGTGAACAGTAGATAAAGGGAAAAGTAAGGAAAACAAATTACACAGGGGGTCAGGGGGTAGGGCCCGGTTCTAAGTGCGTTAAACGTAAGTTCGTAGGCGGCGCTGAGTAACGGCAGGAAAAGCGTGGCGGACTGTTTCAAATGTGGCCCAGCGTTATCAGCGCTCCCTTTAGCACCTGAAAATTGCCCGACGCTTTTTCCGCGCGCGACGCACTTAATAAAACATGCTCGGTCCTCCCGCGGCGCGGACCTCTCTCATCTTTCAACCCCATCTCAGTCCCTCCAGAGCGGCACACGATCGTATAACCACACACGAGCCCCAGTGCCTTTACACAAATCCACGCTTACGCCCGCGCTCTGTTTTCCTTTCCCTTCCCCTTCTTTTCCCTTGGTCATGCTTCAACACCTTTCCCCCGTTCCTCTCTCGAGTTTTGTACTACATTGGGAACGAGTCTCTTTATCTTCCTTTCTTCCTCCCCTCGGCAACCTTTTTCTCACTCCCTCTTCTCCCTTTCCGTCTCTCTATCTATCTATCTTTTTCTCTATCTTCCTCTCTTTCCGCCTTTCTCCTCTCTCTTTGTCGCTATCCCGCGGCTCTCCCTTGGCTTCTCCATCCTTCTCGGCCCGTTTCACACTGGCTGGAGGTTTACCTTCTTCCTCGTCCTTCGCCGTTTCACTTCCACCCACGCGGCAACCGGGCTACCTCTTGCTCCCTCGGTGCAGAAGTTTCCAACTGCTCCAGCGACAGCCAAATAAATGTCTCTCCTACTCCTTGCTCCGACACTTCTCTCCGCTACACTCGGCTAATTCGGCACGCGTACACGGTAAAACTTCGTAACCAGCCCCCGGTGGGGAATGTTTGGAGATTGAACAATTGGTCCGGATTTTATTTCCGCTCCTCTTTCCGCCGAGCGGCTCTCGTCACCCCCGTGGACACCCCCTTTTGCCGCGTCGTTGCTGACACTTAGTGGAACTTGCTCCCGTTACCCACGCCTCACCCCATGAATAATTGGAACTTGTTAGGAACCGAATCAGTTTTTCGAATTGCTATTTATTTGCGAAATTGTCTCGGCGAGGACGCACAGATGCGCGGATTCTGAAGCAATTATTAAGCATTTCGGTGGCAGGAGACTTGTCATTTAATTATGCGGATAATTTTATGCGGTTCTCGGAGCTTTCAGTTTTCATCAAGATGGCGTAAGTTTAATAAGATATAAAATTTAATAGGAAATTTAATAAGGAATACGATTTTAATAAGAAAAGAAAAACTTCGCACATAAAATAAAATAATGTTTGCATATAAAACGTAAGAAGCCAGAACGAACAAAAATATGTAATATATAATAACAAAAATGAGATTCATGTGCTTTTACTATAGTCATAAATGGACTGAGGACCTTCGTGCAGAATAAAAATTTTAAAGACCGTTCCGAGGAACAGAAATTAAATACAAATAAATTGTTCTTTTTTATCATGATAATAAACTTGAGATGGTGTAACTATATTATTAAATTCTTCTCACGTACTCACAATTTTAAATTTCAGCTACTCTTGTTATAAAGGCATAAAATTCGCAGTCTAATTACAAATTACACATTGTTAGAAATGCGATTATATTTTTAACATACTTTTATGTTTTCAACAGTTTTCGTTTTTCATATTTTTATTTGATCTTTTGGAATACTACGACATAGAATATCCTAAGATTAGAAGATCCTAATATCATTTTTTAACGTCAATCGCTTTTGACTTCATATTTGAACTGAGAAATAAACTGTTAAAAATCAGTGCATCTCAAATCAAATAAAGAGGATGTTCCAATAGCGCATTTAGAGAGTTAACCCTTTCTATTACAATTTCATTCGCAGCCACGTTGTTCAGCACTTCTTTGCTACCGATGAATTCCAACGCGACAAAGAAAATTAATATTGCAATGCAGTACGCATTAAATCATCATAACGAATCTTGAGCGTCTACTACCCAGACTGAGAAACATAAGCGAAAAGACGAACCCTAACCGAACGCGCTAAGAAGTCTTGGAAATGATGGAAACCGAGCCTCCCACTATCGAAACTCGCGTGAACGAAATCGCATAGGGCAATCAATCGGTAGTTTAAACAATCACGCGAATTTTCCGACGGTTTGATGCAAATCAAAAAGCCAGTTTCCCAAACCAGAAGACCGAGCTGCACGCAGGTTAATTTGCTTTTTCCGACCGTGCAACAGTATTCTTCTCGGCGGGGACCGGGCCGGTAGCCTGGCGATCGTTTCCGGTGGAGTCCGGGTAGCAAACATCGCCGTGGAAAACCATCGGTGCAAGTTGTTTCCGTTACACAGTGGTCAACCGAGGGCAAGTGTCTCGGGGCGGCGGATATAGCAATCGCGGAGTGTTTTTCGCGTTGTTATATTCGTAGGGTGGCCGGGTCCGATCACGCACGCGACAGAGAGGCCGGCATGCGCTGGGAAGAAGAGGGTCGGAGCGGTTTCTGGCGCGCGTATGTGCGGCTGCCAGGCCATTTGCCTCTGCGGTCTCTTGATTCCTAGCGACTAAATTTTCATCTGTACTCATTCAAGTTTTAATGTGTTTTTGCGGCATCAGTCATTCAAACTTAATCAACAACCAGTTACGCGCTGGTCCGGCTCGCGCTTGCCTCGCCTCGCCTCGCCTCGTCCCCACGTCTATATAACGTATCCGCTCCCATTCGTCCTGGGCTGGGCGAGCGTGTGTGGGCGCGACGGAATATTGGTCGGCCGCTCTGTGACGAGAGCGTATTAATTATAACTCTGGTCAGAGGAACGTCAAGAGATGCTTTTGCAGATACCTACGATAAATTGTCGGTTTACCAGCAAATCTCATTTCCAAACCCCGCCATTTTTCCGCTCGTTTGTCCACGCCCATCGCCAGAGAACAACGCTATGCGCCGCGTAGCACCGCGGTATTCCCTTTCCTTTACTTTCCCCCCTGTCCACCTCCCCCAGGTGTCCACGGTATGTACGTATCCATGTGTATATAGAGAGAGAGAGAGATCCATGTGTTCACGTGCACGTGCACAGGTGCACAAGCGCCGACTGTCGCGTGCACAAGAGCGCGATCACGGCGAAAGGGAGAACGGTTTTATTCAATAATAGAAACGTCGGCATTTACTGTCTTGTCACCATTAACTTGGCTCCTCTTCTCTCATCTGTTCGGCCGCGGACGCGCCGCGGCGAGCGCGTTTGTTCCGGGTACGGTTGACGTGATGGGAGAGACGATATTTCTGAAAAGAGTCGATGGTGTTATTAGGTGTATCCATCTGTCGGTCGCGATATCCTTTTTTTCCGGATGATCGGGAATTACAGAGCAATTTGCTCGGTACTTGTCTTCCCGGGGCTGATACGCCAGAAAGAATTGTTGCCAATTATCCACTTCGGTTGGAAATGTTTTGAGCAAAGCTTTGGACTGCTCGTTTCGTTGCGAGGTATTCTCGCTACAGAGCCTCGATTATTCGGCGCTAAGCAAAGTGACGTGACGTTTTAATAATGGCACAGTTAGGGTAGCGGAGCCAATCACTGTAACCTTTATTGTGCCTTTAGTTTGCTTTCAAACATAATTAACTTTGTATTTGTCTAATAAAATGTATTACATTTTTTCACTTGACTTCGGTTGATCATTCATTTGTTATAGTGAGACATGTAAAAGATGGAAGTTCTCAAAATACCGCAAGAATTATTCAGTAAAATATTCAATATTCAGTAAAATAAATCATTGTACAATATCGCAATGTTAATTGTATCGGCAAAACGTTTTCGCATAAAAATCTGCAATCTGATAATCGCTACATTAAATTTCTAATACTTTCTTTTATAGATAATATTTTCTTTTATAGATATTTTGTTTTTATATTACCTTCTCTTGCACTAAGGCGTTTTTCCTGTGAATAAATAATTGAAATGAAATGAAAAAGCAATGACAAATTATACTCAATGAAGATTTTATAAGTCCCAGTAAATATCTTGGTTATGCAGTTAAAATTTACAGAATATGGTGAACAAATACATTAAATCCTTGTTCCCTAAAGTATTGATTGCCAACCACAAATTATCCCGTGATAATTATTATTTTTTACTTATTTTTATTTCCTACTTACTATTATTTTTTACTTATTATTACTTCCTACTTAATATTATCTATTTATCTAAAAAAGACGTGTTGACGTCTAGAACAAGATTTCTTTAAAAGGCTCGCAAGTGAATGCATTTAAACAATGACATTTACCGCGACAAGCAAGCAACAAATCCCAAACCCGAAAGAATCCTCGAAAGTTCCCCCAGAAGCTACAACAGCCTTGCCCCGAAGTTTAGGTACCCGGTAACAATTCCACAGCGCCGACATCCTCTTGAAGGCTCATCAATAGTCAACTTCTCACGATAGCTCGAGCAATTTCTGCCCGAAGAAAATTCTCATCAATATTGTCTTAATTGGGGGAATTCGTCTCGAACGCGATCCCACGAAGTCACTGGTTAATCAAACAGCGGCGAGGTCTATCCTCTTCGGAACACCAACGAAGACGCATCGAGATCGAGCTATCGATGTACCTGTACCTCGGCCAGGATAGATTGTAGCCGGTGCACAGGAGCGATCCATCTTGGATCGCGAATCGGCCGCGATTGTCATAAAACAATTGACCGTGGAGTAGATTATCGCGACGTGTATGGCCCGTAAATACTTCAAGATCGATCGGAAATCGCGAGTCCAGTTTAGCCGGCGATCGAGGACGGAATTGGAATGGGCGTCCATCAGGTTCTGGCATACTGGAATAGTATAAAAGGGCAGCGGGGATGCGCGAGCGTAACGGAAAAGGCATCGGTGTGCGCCCGGAGCCAGAGAGATGATCGTTTCCGTAATAAAAATCGTCAACCAGATCGTAGCTCACGTACCGATACGGGGCCTGCGCCACTCCCTGTCGGCCAATCAGAGCCTCCCGTCCCGCTTAATGTATTCAAATGTAAGCGGTAGCAGTGTTTATGTCTTGACATTGCAAATTGTGCCGGCTAGGCCATAACTTATAGTAATTGCTGCGCGCCGGAGTAATTATTTATACGCGTGATATAGAGTATAGAGGCCCGGCTCGTGGTTATTCAGCGCGGGTATCTGTATCTCCGCAGCTATAATTGTAAGCGTGAATATCGAAAAGGGGCTCGCGAGCCGCGATATTAATCTCGCCGGTACGCGGACGAATCGGCGACTTCGATGCCTCGCGCGGACGCGAGACGCTGCTGGGCCGAATACAAGCGACGCCGCGGTGCATTGTGGCCTGGAAACCGCGGAAAAGTGCCCGAAAGACGATTTTTTCGATCTGGTATTTCGGCAATTTTTTTGTTGTTACGTGTCGATGCTTCTTCAGCTTCGAAATTCAAAATGTTGTCCGTTTTAGATTGGACTTTTATGCAGAATGAAGATTGTGTAAGTCGATTGACAGAAAGAGAACATAAATAAAAATGTAGTCTTCCTTGTAATAATTTGGAAAAGACGATCATTGTGTTACAATGTTCTTAGATTCTCTCGATGTTTTTGAACTCTTTATTTCGCTTATCTATTTGTGTTATAATATAAAATTAATAAAGAAAATTAGATGTGAAATTATTATAAATAAAATACAAAAAATTAAAATTTTATCAAATTTGCATTAAAAATCAATTACAATATAAATATATTTTATAATAAAGTTTGTGTAAAATAAATATGAATACGTAATATCCGCAGTTTAGTCTATAGATAACTGTAAGTTAGATTATTAATACGTTTTATTAAATTATTTTAATACACCTTTTGAAATAAAAATAATGTAGACAACAAAAGCAAATTGAAGTTGATTATTTAAAATATTATAAATCTTAATGAAAATTCTATTCAAGCCGAAATGTCACGAGAAAAATTAGTTGGAAAAAGTTGTCGAAAAATTGTATTATCCATGTATAATTGGTATGGGAGGCAACGTGATCAAGTATAGATTTGATTTATGTTTTCAGTATGTCAATCGATGTGTTTTCACTGTCTACTTGTGTCATAAGTATTTCTTAAATCATTTCATTCCAATTGCTGTAAAGGTTCAGAAAAATGATTAAAATAGGGATTGAGAGATAAATAGAAATGTTGTAATTTAGTGATAAATAATCGTATAACAATTTGCTTATACTCATTTTATAGATTGAAGCCTTCCCTTTCAGACCCTTTTCATTGATTATTCTCAAAAATACTTTTACATCATTTAATTGATGAAAGAGTGAAAATACTTTTTCCGGGAAAAAATTGCATTTTCAAACGACTGCACAAAATTGTAAAAATTTTCTTTCAGCAACATTTTAAGATTAATGTGTTCGCTTTATGTATAACATAACTTGGTAAGTATATTTAAAACTGTGCATTACCCTATCATAATGTTTTAAATATTTTGAGTATAATTTTAAAGCAAATAAACATAACCTTACTCAATTTAAAGTTGCAGTTTTAATTTTTGTTCACGAAAGTTTTAATCGTGTCTTTTAGGTATTAATAAGAGACGGATGAATGTTTCAGTCCTGTTTCTCACAAATTCGGGCAACTTGTAATCATTTTTTATATTTTACAATTATTTTTTTACAATTACAATCTACCTATTTACAAAAAGAGAACAGACAGCTATTTAATTATACATAACCGAATAATACAAAATGCTCTATTTCTAAAAACAATATACGTCAAATATACATTGACAGAAACAATTATTTCTGCATTAAAAAGACACGGGAATTTATCTTTTTCGATACAACAGGTCATCCTTCTTATATCCAATAAGAAGTTCTATTTTAAAAAGAGGGATAGCCGTATTCAATATGAAATATTTCAGCGAAAACTTTTCCATTAACTTTATTGTCCGCAGAAGTTCGCGATGTAGCAGCAATACAAAAAACTAGTATTTCATTACGCCACGCAGTCGAATTTTTCACACGTAACCGGTATAAACGTGTGCGTAAATTTTTACAGAATTCTTTAAACACGGACAACGAGGATACGTAATAATTGGCATGAATGGCTCACGCGGAAATAAATGTGTTGCGCACAAGGTTAATAAAAAATGGAGACGTCCGTTGTAAAAAAAAAAAGCCAGAATAAAAAAAGATAAACAACACAAAAACTTTAACGTTGTACAAATTGAATAGTGGAGGGTTATATACGGCTGTATAAACGTTTGGTAATTAAAATTTGTGTAAGTGCGTTCTGGTATACATTTTTTCCGCCATTAGACTGTAATTTCGGAAACGGCGGATGCGTAAATGTGTCCCACAAATCAGGCCGTTAGACACTGCAGCCCGGGGTATAAATGGGATCCTACTCTGAATGCATAAAAGGTGAGCCCCCCAAAATCGGAACAGTTTATTGATCCCATCTAAATAAAAAAAACATGGCGCGCGCGTGGACTGAATTTGCTTTGATGCACTTTGCGGTGCGGGCGGAATGAGAAAATATGGGTCCATTAAAAAAAATCCGTGTAATCGTAACTTTTTCAATGGAAAAAGCTATTCAGACAGTTCTTTTATTATTGTTAGTTGTTACCGGCTAAACACCAAGATATTTCCGCGGAAAATATTCCCGTAACATATCGATGGTACTTTCCGAACTTCCTGCGAAGAGTAATCATCCCCCACGGTTATTTTTACCGTGCGTTTACCTTCGTGATTATTCTCCATTTCGCTTCACCGTCCACCAAAAAAAAAAAAAAAAAAGAACGAGAGAAAAAAACCAGTGAGCACGAACAATCAAACATCAAATAAGATTAAAATAAAAAATAGTAAGTTCCACAGAGGAGAGCAGTCGTAAAGAAGCAATTCTAAAAACCATTCGCTGAAAGAATACCTGTCGTCGTTCATGTTCCCGATACAATAGTGCCGCCATCTCTCATGCGGCGCTGGAACTAACACTCGTGAAAAAAATGCTGAAACTTTTCTTTTTTTAAAAATGGCTACGTTTTCCCAGCGAATCGAACGCGAGAAAAAAAGTGGCAAGAAATAATAGTAGCGAGGTACGCTCCGGTAAAAGAGGCGATGGAGGATCGGCGCGTTGCAACCGTGTGCTGCAGGCCCTGAGGGATGATTTCCGGTGTTCCTTTTGGGCCGATAAATCAGCGCCGAAATTAAGAATTTCGGCGACCGGTGCCCGAAGAAATCTGCTCCTCGGAATAACGCTAAGGGCACCGTGGCGAATTTCACCGGTGTCTGTCGATAAATCAGTTTAAGCATTCAGCCGATGAGAAAGGGGGTGGTTTTGCGGTGTAACAGGTGGTTGAAATTCTCATTCGCCGCGCCTTTTTACTCCTTTATCGGCAAAAAGGGAAAGAATAAGTTCCAGTTTATGAATCGGAGCGCGTTTAACGCTTCTTAAAAGGATAAAGCCGCCCCCGGACGGCTTTTTCCACCCGGGGAAATTGCTGAGTCCTTTACGAGGCCACGGGACATATCGATAGACACCTCGTTTTTCTTTCACCGTGTTTTTTGCGGCGCTGGACTCTCGTTTCTTTGTCTTTTCTTTCTTTCTTTCTTCTTCTTTTCGAGGAAGATCATCGCCGCCGGTGAAATCAAATGAAAATTAATCGAGCTTACGTCGTCGGATACGCTCCATCTTTTTTCTTTATTTAACATTATCACAAACAGGCTTAACTTACGACGGGCGGGGTTGCGATCGCTTTCGCGATCGCTTTTTTCATTGGTAAAACATCACGCTTATAAAATTCTTATATGTTACCATACAAATTAAATAAGTCCACGTTTATTTACATAGATTATTCACATAGTTAAAGCTGGTAAGTCTTCGGATACTAGGAATACAGAGTTGTGCGTTTGCATTCATGGAATTGTTCTTAACACTTAATCCGACTACCCAATTAATTCAATACGTTACCTATCGGCGATAGCTCTCGGAAGTCTACGATCCGCAGCTGCTTCCTTGGGAAATCTTTGATAGCAATTTTACTCACATTAATCAGATCGTTCTATTGGGTTTACTTTCAACCCTTTTAGAACGAATATCCCCATACTGGTAACATCAGACTTACATATCTAGCTCCCAAAGTTACAAACAATACAATTTAATTATGCAAATTACAAAGATCTATACAAAATGTTTTCTTTAGCAATACATAAACCTTTAATACCTGCTGCAGTTCTCTAAAGAAACTACTCTTAACCCTTTGCGTGTTGTAATTTAAAATTTAAATATTGTTAGATTCGATTGTTATACATTAAATTTTGTATATAATAAGCAGTAAATACTTTCGACGAAATAATAAATTACAACATCTGGATCATCAAATTAAAACAGCTTTGAATGCAAAGGGTTAATAGAACATTGATATCTCCTTCATGTTACAGGAAACTAATTGGAAATCCTATCAACAATCCGATAGGTAATCGCGCGAATTAGTTTACTAAACTTATGTATAAAATGCCTATCTGTGGCAATAAATTTAACAAGTCTTAGGGGTCCGATGCAGACAGCGAGTTCGTCACTCGTGATATACAACTAACTACTAGATACAATTATTTATTTAATATCCTAAAACTGGCGACTAAAATGTAAAAGAAACTATGTACCTCGAAGAATTCGATCTTTCAATCTATTAAAAATGCCCACATAAGACAACTCGCTATCTGCACTGGATATTATAATTAGCCTAATGCAGGTATACTCGAAGTCAAGAGCGACATGTATTTTTCCGGTGAAAAACAATCTTTTGCCGAATCCCGTTCCAAGCTTTTAAATAATCTATACGGCTCAGTTGGCACAACTAAAACAAAATCACCGAAGAGATGAATTCGTTGACTGCGTCTTAACCCTTAACTGCCGCAACGACTTTCAGAAAATAATTGGTATGTCGGGGTCACGATAGACCCCAAATATAAAATGCAAAGAATCATCTAAATCTAGATAAATCGTATTCTTAGCTAGAATATAAAGTAGTATAATCGTGGAAATTTGAACTTCCGCTACAAAATAAGATACAAATACATTGTCCGGGTCACTCGTGACCTCAATATACTAGTTAGGGTACGAAATGAAATAACTGTTTAACAACAAATTAACCATTAACCCCTTGCCGTACTTCAACGAGTCAGACCCGCGGTTAAGATTTCTAGTAATAAGCTCTCAGGTATGAGAGTTGTTCCGTTCGAAATCAAATTCTATACTCTTGTCACCATTCTTTAAACATTCATTGCGAGAAGAAAGATCTAATTATCGCAACTTTTAAGAAAATGGTGCGGCAAGGGGTTAAAACGAAACCTTCTTCACCAAGAAAAAGAAATTCTCTTCAAGCAAGTAGATAGACTCTCGAACAAAACCGAAGAAGTTTCGCTATCCGTAAGGCACAACGTTGCTCGATAAGTCGTCTTAGGATACTAGTCACAGTCGGATACGTATCTAACGTAATTATTTGTACTAACAATCTAGGCCGAGCATCTCGGTGGGAGGTTCCATCGAACGAAACCGTGAAGACAATCCCAGAATCACCAAGGTCTCCACATATCGGCGTTCGCGCCCGAAGGGCCGGCCACCGCATCAAATTTTAGAGGATTAGGATTAGAATTTCTATTAGTCGAGCAAGTCGGTCCCTCCGACAAATCCTCTTCCGGTAGCGGTTGATCGTCCCCGGATTTTGGCGGGCCATTAGAAGAATCTATGGGAACGGTGGAGCTGATGGATTCTGGATATCTAGCTCTTTTATTGGAGATTACTAGAAGTCCGTCGTAACGTCTCTTGGTCGCTTCGCTCCTGGTGGCGACCACGTGGCTGGATTGATTGTAAGTCTTATCGGTGATCACCGACAGCGGCTGTCGTAAATTCGCGGCGATCCCGGCGCCGTTCAATATGTCCAACGAATCCATGACGAAGTCTTTTCTCGTCGGGTAGGTTCTATCGACCTTGTGCTCCATGAAGATGGGCACTGGCGACGTGCTGTCGCTGGTGGAGCTGATTTGCGGCTTCTGAGTCTCCGGGGACGACCTAAAACTTTTTGAGGCCGGGCTCTGCTCGGGTATCTTGAAATTCGGCTCATGATTTGGTGACTGGGCTCGGGGGTAGTGTTCCGACTGATGGCTCTCCTCTCCGAAGCTGGACGTGGACGTGGAAGGGCTTAACAACGGGCTCTGGGGCCTTTGGACCGCGGTGAAAGCGGACGACTGGCCGATGTTCGACGTTGATTCCGAGGCCGGTGGAAAGAAGGGAAAATTTGCCGATATGGCCGCCGATTGCGGCACCAGAAGAGCCAGCTCGCCGGTCGGCAGCCGGCTCGGTATCAGCTGAACACCGTTCGGTATCTGTATCCTGGCACTTCCGTTATTATTCTCGTCGCCATTCTGGAAATCGTTGTGGAAACCGACCTTCAGCTCCGAGTAGAGGCGTTCCGGCATGTAGGGCATGTAGCGATTGAAGAACGGCGATATCTGTTGCAAATTACTGACGCAACTGTTCAAATGCGATACCAGTCGTTGCTTGACAACTGGATCAACGTTCTCGAGGTGGCTGACGTACCGCGATACTTCGCTAGCACATTCTGTAAACCCGGTGCGGAATTTCGTTAACACCGCCGGATTGGTAGCGACCGCCGTGCTCAATTGCTGACGCTGTACCGCCTGTAAATGCTTCACCGTCATTTCGAGGATATCGGCCTTCTCGAGCTTCGAATGCCTGGTGGGCTGCAATAGAAACACAATCGGTCAGTATATTTATTCAACAGATGAATGTTTTCTTCTTAAATTATATCTATCGCGCGAATTTTTAGAACAGTGAATTCTAAAAGGATTTTCTACAAGTTCAAACGACCGGGTCCCGACGGTAAAAGCAACCCTTGCGGGCGATCGATAAGGTCATCCGCTGTTAGGGCAACAGTCGCAGTGCAGCGAGCTGCCTTATCCACCGAAAGCAACGGGGAACGATTCCAGAAGAGGGAAACATCGTTCCCAGCCTGTTCGGAGACCAATAATCATGCTGTACCCTCGGGACACGGTTCGGGAGCGATTACCGATCGCTCAGCCAAGAAATCTGTGACGCCTAGGTAACGCCCACGTAATTGCCTCGATACGATCTGTTACCTTAATAACAGAGTGCTAACTACGGTAGCTAGCGCGAGCAATTTCGTAGTCCCCCCGAGGCTGCGGTGTAACATTCTGCCGGAGCGTTTTTTCATTAATTTCTATGTATATGCAAATGCTGCTCGATAAATTGCTAAAAACCAGCGTGGCCGTTCAAATTAAAAGCATGCTAACCAAAGGCGCAGGGACTGTCTGGCGAAACGGGGGCTGTTACGAGTGATCGGCAAACAGGAGTTCCATATCGTGGGAACCCGTTAGATCTTCGGGAGGCATACCGAAACATTTTTTCGGACCAGAACCAGCTAGCCCTTTCAGTATTCTTCGGATTCCCACTAGCCTTTTAGAGATCAATAACTCAATACCGATGCAGCTCTACAAGCTCGAGATTCTATTGTGTCCTTTCTACGACACGGTCCTCCTCTCTCCCTGGATCAGGACGGTGCTCGCATTTTTATGGTAAACTAGCGGTCACCTTCGAAATAAGCGTGGGAGTCGAAGAAGGGATCGGTTACACAGGCCCATTCAGCCTCTTCAGGTCCCTTGTTCGCCTCTAAACGTGCTCCCGAAAAAGATATACTGACTTAAAAATCGCTAACTGCGCCCCAACAATGTTTATTCAGCAGGTAGCAATTTTCTATTGTGGAAATTCATTTTCTTTTTTAAAGAAGTAATGACCGGCTCGAGGCAATAATTTTGTGAATTGGAGTATATTTTATATATCTTTTTTATCATTTTTGTAACAGTGATATGTTATTAACTAATTCTTACACTCCTTCCTTCATTTTCAGAAAATAAATGCATTTCATAATTATTCATTTCTTCCGCTATGTCATAATTTGCAACGTCTCCTCAATGTTCAAAAAAGAGATTTAAAAATTGCGCCAACAAATAATATTCTGCGTCTCCCATTTTTCATCTACCATAAAAACAATTAAACACCGTGTGAAAACGAAATTCGGTATAAAAGAGGGTAGATTTTCATCGATAGAAGAAGATTAGGCTTACGGCGAAGAGGTGCCGAAAGTCTGAGAAGACGAAGCGAAAGTTTCGAAAAGGGAAGAATCGATGCGGAAATCGAATTTCCCGTAACGCGAATACGACACTGAGGATTTGAAGGACCGACACCTGCTAAAGGATCAACGAAAAGACGAGAGGCGTCGTCCTCCGATTTTTTTGCCGATCACCGTGGTCCTCGCGATGCCTCGGATCCTTAAAGATGATACGGTCAACAAAAGGAGTCTGTAACCCGAGATGAGATTCTCTTTTTTTTCTTGGTAATAATTATTTCGAGGTTCCCACGAACGCGGGGGGCGTTTCGTATGGGCGAACGGGACGGACACTGGAGCGAGCAGGTAGCGGAAGTCATCTGGACGAGGAGAAGAGAACGGTGAGAGCGGCTAGCTCTCGTTATATTCCTGTCTGAGAAATCAATCTCGATGGATCGTGTTACATGAGCGGAGTCCTCTATCCTACGGCGCAGCGAGAAAATCTTGCGGATGCTGTTGGAAACTTTTCTAAAAAATGCTACTTCCTGCGTCTTATCAGTTTATACGCATCTAAAGCTATTTGTGCGAACATAGTTCAATCACTGCTGCATCCCTAGCGAAGATCAACCAAACGAACAGATCAGCTCATTATCGTAAATTTATTGTGAAAAATTTGCGAAAAACGCATGTTTCAGTGTCTTGTTAATTGGAAAACATATAGACATTATCTTCGAAGTAGAAAAAATAGATTATTTAAAATTATCTACGTTTATTATTCATATTATTTAGCTGAAGTAAGACCAATAGTATGAAGTAAAACCCTTTCTAGCAAAACATACTCAATTGAACCAAGCAAATGTGTATCATTGAAATTATTATTTATACACTTTTCACGGATATAAAGAGAATATTAAAAATGACTGTGTATTTTTCTACCGACATTGTGCAAAACGAAATGGTCAGTAACAATGTCTGCATTCCATCCATTGAAATCGCACGTTCAATCGCCCCCCGACAAGGCTACGTCGACCGAAACCGTCGAATTCTGGCAAACGTCGAATCATCGTAGCCGAAAAACGAAGACATCAATTTTGAAGTCACGAGATGCCCGGAATCTATTACGACAGTCCATTTAGGGACCGGCAGCGGTGCGAATTGGTTAAAGTCACAATGGTCAGCTAAGGCATGCGCAGTAACCGCGGCAGATTGTTTCGGAGCTCTCGGTATAAAGGTCAAGAGTCGATCTTCTAATTAAACTGATAGGACGAGCTCGGGCTGCGGATGTTGGCTAGAACTGTTTGATCAGGCCGTCTCCTTTTTTTCTTTCTCGAACACCGCCGCCATCCTCTCCCGTGTGTGACATGATTTGTTTTCGACTGTAGAATTGGGACTCCGGTAGCAGGAGTTGGACGGGGTTTTGTTTTAGTGTTTTAGATGCCTTGCCGTGGGAACGGATGGTGGAAGCCCTCTCTGCCAACACGTAACCTCCGCCGGAGTCTCGACAATGGCACTTCAGTCCCCGAACGGAGTGGCGAACCAGTGTGCAGGAGTACATTCCACTCGATCGCTTTTTCGAATAGAATTTCCACGCAACAAAATTGCCAATTACCTGCGACACGCTTCCTATTCCCGGCTACAATTATATTCGCGACTAGAAACCATTGGCTTGGTTCAATTAACCGGAAGACACAGGCGACGAAACTCGAAAGTGCCGTTTCTAGCGGATATACAATCTTCTATTTCTAGGACGAAATTACTCTGAGCACTTTTTGTAATCCGGCAACTACGTTCTTTGTATTTTTCATGTAATTGCAATTGCAATCGTTAGACTGTGGATTTCGTGGCAATAATCTCTGATTGCAAAACAGTAGAAACATTCGAGGAACTTGAAAATACTCGTGTTATTTAGAAATAAAAACGTTGCGTTTTTTAATTAATGCGAACGATATTATTTATAATGCGTTCAATCATTATCGTTAAAATAAACTGATATGGAATGACAATTATCCAGTGGACTGATTTCTGAAGAATCGTTTTCATATTCTTTTCGAAGGTTAACGCTAAGTTTAGACCCTGCTGATACGCAAGGAAATTATCGCCTGATCCGACCTAATCAAAACCGATCATCGCAATCGCTAAACCTGCGGATAATCGTTGCAACTGGAAAACCTCATCTGACGTCCAAAACCCGAATGATCGATCGGGCGACTTCGGTGCTGATCTCGATCGAGGAATTACCAAGGACGTGACGAAAATATTCGCGATTCGGGGTGGCAAGGCTTTACATATTTCCACGTTATCGCCGCTAACCGGGGGATAACGTCACGAGAGATAAGTCTTGGAGATCGGTCACGTTCGCGGCGGCACGTTTCGAGCGGCTCGCCGGCGAGAACGTGGATCGCACACGAGCGCCACGTTCTGGATCACGCGTACGCCAGCGCGGTCTCGTGCTATCGTCCGGGAGCTTTGCCGATGTCGTTCCTCGTCAAGAGAAATTCCGTTGTGTCGGTCGTATCACCGTGTCACGCGATTAACAGATTAAAACCGCAGGCTGCGTGAGACCGCCCTATCTGCGGCCGACATCTACGCCCGGATCGATTGATCGATCGCGCGAAATCACTGTCATCGGCTACGACCACCCTGCGGCGCCGATAACAGGCTCAACGATTGCCCCATGGTAAATTCCGGATTAGATACTCACGTCCTTTTTCATCGCCTCCAGGATCAAACTCTTCAGCTCCTCCAGGCATTGATTGATCCGCGCACGACGACGCTTCTCCATGATCGGCTTGTTGCTCTGCAATTAGCGAATTAGGAGTTTTAGGGATCGGTACACATCTCCGGGGACTGCGCTGGGATCGATCACGGCGTTATCGGATCGAGAGTTACAATTGGTTCCACGCGATAGCACGTGGGAGCGATAAGCGGTTCGTACGTGAGCAGGAAAGTGTAAGGAGGGGAATTCGATGTTATTGAGGATCTGATTTGTTTCATTGTGATACCGTTTTGTCGAAGTAACCTGCCGAGTGTTGTTAAGTGGTCGCGATTTCTTTGGTTCTTTGAATTGGTTTATAATTTTCGGAGTAATTTCATCGAGATCGAATTGGAAGATTTTGAAAAGTCTTGAAACGAGTGCGACGCTTTTGGTGAATTCTTTGGAGGTTGATATTATTGTTAATGATATTAAAACGAGAAAATTCGTATCGTTATTGGTGACAATTTTGATAATCGTATGATCGGTGAATAGGTGTTGTAGACGTTCTTTTAGCGATTAATAGAAACAGGCATAAGGAAAATAGAGATTTTTCGAACATGAGTAATTTTATGCATCGATAAAATTGTTTACTACTATAAGAAATCTTTTAGACAATTTGCTCTCACTTCACTTGTATGTATGAAGATGATAGATTTTATCTTCGTTAGCCATTTACTCCAAAAATGATTACATATCTACATGGAATTTTATGTAAGTACTCATTTTTATGGACACGTTGAGGAAATCAAAAAATACACTCTGATCTTCTTTAATAATGTACTCACTCAATGAAAAATACAACGACAACGACGCAATATTAAATCTTAATAAAACAAATCCTCCATAATCGTTTCAAGAATTTAACATGTTATAAACGTTAGACTATGGTTTTATGCATGCCCGACCATAATAAATGCACAAAATCCTCGATCTACTAAACATAATCCTTAGATCTCGGAAAATATCCAATTTCTGGCAGTCTCTAAAGACTTTCCAATCACATAATAACATTATGCTACAACAACCATCAACACGCAACAAATTGCTTCGAAAGCTTTCGCGATTGTGAGAAGAGGGTAAGAAATTAACGCTTGGTTACCCTTCGCAACTCGGCCTTGGTCATCCCAGTCTGTATGTGAGCCTCGGGCTCATCCTCGCTTCCCGACATCTTGTGATTCGTATAATCCACCATTTATGCACCAATTAAAACACTTCCAGCAATTTCCCAAGGCTATCAACACAGTCTTTCAACGTCTTTCTCACTGAACTGAATCACACAAATGATCGAACACGTATCCTCGAGACTGGCGAGCTGCTATTGGAACGATTCTGTCGAAGACTCCCTTGAACACTGGAGTTGGGGATGAACGCCACTACCGACGACGTCCCGCTTGGGGTGTAGAGGGTAACTGTTTGACGTTTTCGATTTCGAAGACCGCATGCCGATGCACTAGCCGCGGTCGGAGTGGGGTGAATCGTGGCATGGAGTGGGGCTCTCTCGGTTACCCATGGGGTGGGAGGTCCTCCTGAGACCTGTTGATGTGTGGGAATTCACGCTGTCCTCGGGACAAGGCGACGGAGTCTCCTCGAAATTTGAGTCTACTCCTTTCGTATTCGTTTTCGCGTTTTGATTCGCTCCTTTTTTTCATTACGCGACAGCATAAAGCTCGTTTTGTACGCAGCCATTTAATAAAGACGCTGAACAATTGGAGCATCTTTTCGGGGAATGAAATGGCCAGCCGTTGTTCATATTCGGGTTCGTTAATTAGACTTTATTAAATTAATATGGGTTCTTTGGCGTACTGAGATATCTGAGGACTGCTTTGTTCTGCCGTGTAATACAATTCTGCTGTGCAAATTGTAGGTAATCTGTCGTTATTTAATTATTTTTCACGTTCTTCTGCAGATATTAAAGAGTGTTCTGAATTTTATTTCTTGAATTCTATTTCTTATAGAGATTTGCATTTTCAAAGTGTAAGTTTATACAGACGCAAATTAGAAATTCTAAAACTCTATGATTATTTGTGGACGATAGTTAGTTGACACACTGATACGTTTATCACTGTATAATTACAAGGAAAAAGTACCAATTATCTAAGCCAGAAAAATTAACGCAGAATTCGGCGCATTTTATGAAAGTTATTAGGAAGAGTTGGTGAAAATTTAAACAAGAGAAGGATTACAACAAATTAAAAATATCGATGAAGAAAAATTGATCCGACTGCTTCTGTCTCCAACTTGTATTTTTAAAAACTAAAAATCGTATTCTGCATAAAAAATCAACAACATGCTTATAATATCGCACCTAAATCGTAAATGCAACGATGCAAAGTCACAAAATCCCCTAAAACCGCATCCAAGAAAATAAAGCCGTCATTCAACTTGCAACCATCTGTAGAAACATAGTGCAATCTCTGTGCTCGGCAATGTTTCCAAAAAATATCAGAAATTTCCGTGGCGCCAATCAGAATCTCTTACTGTCGGCGACGCGCCGCGTGCACCAGTGAACCCTAAGGGGTTAAAAAAGGAGGGATCCTCACGATCCTCGTGGCGTAAAAAGTTCAAGTACCGCAAAGACGATGTTGTCGGTGCGATTGCCACGATGAAACCCCAACAATCCCAACTCCCAGCAACACGCAGCGGCTCGGCAAAGGCAAACGGCAGAGGATCGTGCAACAGAAAGAGAGAAGGGCGAGAGCGCAACAACGTGTGTCGGACGGCGGACGTGTGTGTACGAGCGTCATAAGTGTGGCTGGCGCGCGCAACGATGCATCGGATGCATACGAGCGAAGAGGGGGACGGTGGGGGTGCGAGAGAGGGCACCCTGTGTGGGAATTCTTCTGAAACGTTAAATACTGTTTACTCGGGCCGCGCAGCACTGTTCTCCGGCCGACGGTCTCATCAATGAACTCTTTCTTTCGCGCGGCGTGCACGCTGTTTTATAGAGGCGACGCCATGGGAAAACTCGATATCGAATTGCGCCTGCATGCAACTGCGGATTTTTTTGCGAGGCCGTTTCGCGATCATAGCGGCCTTTGTAGAGCCGTTTTCTACCTCTGTCGATGGCCATTAGCGTTTTTCTGGGTTTTTAGAAAATTGATAAAGTGCTGCACCGAGGCTGCGACTTTCCCGAGTATATTGGTCTTTCTATGTTAGAGCACTTTCTGGGATCGTTAATCGGGGGAACTTGCTTATCACAGTGTGATGCCATTTTATGTTCGTATACTAACCTCTCTGGTCCGCCTTTTTGTAAAGTCGATAGGATGCATTGCGGTAGCTGCAGCTTTTTCGTACATTGATTATGCTGTTTAATTCTTGTAACGTGGTATTTATGAAATAGTATGTAGAATAAGCTACATTAATTCGTCAGTACTGAAAGTTATATCATACAGTAATCGTCGACTCATTGGAACATGGTATTTTATAATCATGTCTGTGTACTATGATTCTTGTAATCTGTTATTCCCTCTCATATTTTGTTGTTATTTTATTTTATACGCATTTCGTGAAATGCTCTTCCAGTT
>CM052165.1:2557109-2602493 GCA_028455555.1 Augochlorella aurata
ATTCGTGCAGCAATTGCAAGATTCTTTAATAATTATTATATTGAAATTAATTCATAAAATTTCATTGATTTTTATTGATTATAACTATGTAAGTTTATTAATTTATAACTTAAAGCATTTTGCATAATTAATCAGCAAACAATGTAAAAACATGACAGTTTTATGGATAATAATTCTTGAAAAAATGTTTAGACCACTGTAATAAAAATAATAATAAGTAATATGTATATAGTAGTATAAAACTAATATATATGTATATATCTAATAAGTAAAAATGAACAATATAATAAGTAAAAATCCTCGGGTACTAGGACCGATTTTCAAGTATCAATGTAGATCTTAAAGAAATAGATTGAAAAATATCTAAAAGAAAGTTGATGTTGTCTTTAAATTGACCATGTAACTGTGTAATCCCAAACCGTATCCTTCAGTAACGTAGGAAACGCTTCAAACAGTGACTCAACTTTTCTGCTGATTCCTATTTTCGTCTATACAGTTTTCACGCCGACACTTGAAACTCGACGAAGAAAAACTGCAAGTCAGGAGTTTTAAATATTCAAGCGGATTGCCTCGGTTGTGCACGTAGAATTGATAATTCTTAGGAAATTCCGCAGTCGTCATTAAACAGGATAATTGCCAGCGACGCCGTTAATCGCCGGATCGAGAAACCGATTAGTGCACATTACGGCGCGCTGTTAATTACAGCACAAATCCCAGTTAATCAGACAGTTTCCCAAAGTTTCCGCGTTACGGATTCTTAAGGAAATTCCTCTGGACGCGTATTGACGGAGTGGGGGCTTCTTCTGAGATCACCGATGCCAGAACGAAGGGCAGCTCGATCATTGCAATCGTTGCATCAGCTGGAGCGAATGTTCTCCCGTGTTCGGTTCGAATCTTGGGGTGTTGAACAATAGTCTAATGCTGATCGTCGAGGGGAAACTCCTCTCGCATGTAGGAGTCTTCGATTCTTGTCTTCGATGTTAGAGACCAGGAACAACGGCACGCGCCAGACGACGGCCTGCAGCCGATTTATTGATTTGTGGAAAGCAGCTGATGCTAGGAAATTGATGTTCCGCCGGAGTTAAGGAACAGTATTTGCCGAAAGGTTACGGTAACTTTATGGCCCCTTTTTGACGCGATTAAAAATGAATTGGAGATTTCGTTCATTTGTGGGATCCGTGCAGCTTGCGCTTGAATATTTACAATTATCACGCATTATTATTAACATTTTAGATTTTGAGCGAACATTTATACTTGTTGAATGTCTATGTACAAGACTAATCATGCAGATGGTAATACGTAGCTTCCTTTAGGTAGTTGTTCGTTTATTTTTTTAAGTATGCTTTCGAATATAGTAATCTCATTCAGCATCTTAGTGCTCTCTATTCACACTAGACCTACCACAATCTAGTGAACGTCATGAGACTCTGTCTCACTTTTACAAGGCAATACGTATGAATCAGTCTTCACTCAAATTAATCATCGTCTGTACGGTGTCTTTCAAATACTGAATCAAAATTGAACTTTTTTTATACAGGTTCTACAATCTCTACTTGTTGAAGAAGCTCCTAAAGATAACACTTCTTTCTCTAACACCCTGACTGCTACGTCACCCGTTTCTGAATGACGGTGTTATTTACTCAGACTTGAAAATTCATTTGTGCACTAATTTATCATATCATTCTATTCTTATAAGTTTACAATTTTTATTTGATTGAATAAAATAATTCAATTTTATGAAACTTTTGAGGTGATTGGCGTAGCAGTCCAAGTGTTAAGAATTCAAGAGAAACAAATATTCTCCCAAACGAAACCATATTACTTTGATCTACGTTTGTAAAGCTCTAATCTAGCCAGCAATTTGGAGACATTTTCCCGAAGAAGAGATTGAAACACGTTGCCTACATAAGGATAAAAGTCCTAGCCGCAAGAACAATGGAAGACGATCATAAAATCACAATCATCCTAATTCCGATTGTCCTGGTTCGTGACGAAAGACAATTCTAGCGGAACGTATGGATCATTTCAAGATGCACGCGCGATATGTCGTGCCGTGGAGATCGGGGTCGCCCCTCATTCGAACCCTGTAGCGTAGGGAAATCCCTTCAGGACGTTCGAAGGGTGCCGGTCTTCTTGGGCCTTATGTTAAAAGGACCACAAACCGTGAGCAAGAAGGGAGCCAAGGACAATAGGGTTGCGCAAAACGCTTTTCTTACCGGCTGAAGGAAGGGGAGTCTGGCACGCGACCAACGTCACCTGCCCGTTCCACGACCTACTGAAGTCCTTGTATCGATTTTCTTACGTGCAGCTGCAATGTCGTGGTTTCTTGCGTCGATCAGCGGACCAGGACGCCCCGACGTCGTTATCGCGGCGTCATATGGCAGAAACGTTGAGATTCCCCGTTTTCATGGGATCGCTAGCTGATTTTGTGCTACCTACGCTCGCAATCGGAGGCGTTTCCGTGCACCTGCTGCTTCCTTCGATTCGTATAAACTGCTATTTACCGAGCATGTGGGTTTTCTTCGTTACCTCGAAGACTGAGCATGCTAGGGACTAATTCCTGACACGTTCATGCGATTGGAGCACCCAACGAAAACCTGGAACACCGGCGTCGAAGACTCCAAATTCTTCTCTCAAGAGATTCTAAATGTTTCGTTCAGAAAATTCTACATTTCTCTTTCACAGGATTTGAACTTTTTCTCTCACAGGATTCGTAACTTTTCTCGCAGAAAAATTCCAAATTCCAAAAAGTCAAATTCCAAATGACTTTGTCCAACAGAAGAAATGTGGAGGTGCCCCCACCCCTCCCTCAAACACCCTGCAAGCGAATATCTAAAAACTAAGATCGCGACCAAATCCAAATTAATAATTGATTTCATCGAGTTGTGAAGATGAAGTAGGTAACGCGCATCTAAATTTTGGCAGATCTCGAAACGCATATCGCGCAACAATGCCACTTCGCAACAAAGTTTTACGAGAATAAAATCGCAGAGACGCGCAAAGGTGCGATTGGTTTTCCAAACGGTCAGCGTAGAGGCCGTGGATTCGAAGCGGCGACGATAAAAATCAGGTAAGAAGAACAGGAATGGCGAAAGGTGAGCAAGAAAGGAGCAAGAGGAAAGAAACTGGTTTGCTCTTTGTGCGTCCCCGTGTCCGCAAATCCCCAAATATTTCGATAGCACGTTTCCTGGGTGCCGTACGCGCGTATCAGCGAAACACACGTGCTGTTTCGCATCTGTCTTCGGCATCTGCGATTTCCACGAGTCCCACGACCCTTGCCCATTACTATTCCTGGTTCCGGATCGACTTACCGGAGGTGAACAAGAGCGAAAGAGAGAAAAAAGGAGGAATGATTACCCCTCCTCCGACGTCACCGGCGGATTCCGTGCACATGCTCGTGACGTCACGCGATGCACACGTCATGCGGCGTGACGTCGATTCTCTAAGGGGGGGCTCCGCTTGAAATCTTAAGCAGAGCATCTGCAGGGTGCTGGGGGCCAAGGGGAGAGCAATAGAGAGAGGTCGGCGCGGCATAGCAATCACGGCTCGAAGAAGAAGAAGGCGAGGAAGGGACCCAGCGGATCGTGCAAGGAGAATGAAGTGGAATCGCGAGGGGTGCGCACACGTGGGAAAACGGCACGCGTCCCTCTTGGCCCGGTGTCACTTACACCTGGAATTTTTCGGGCATTTATCAGTGCAAGGACCTTCCCGCCGGAATTCCTTCGTGTGACTTCGCGTGGCGGGCCAAGATCGATCAAAGAGACGATTATTCCGCGCCGCGAGGGGCCATTTCGAACGGACCGTTCCTTCTTCCCTTTGTTTGCCGCAATCGTGCTTGTTAGGGCTCCCGCCACGGCATCCCGAAGCTTGGCCAATCTTTTTTCTTGCACACGCTCGCTCGTTTTGTTTTCTGCTGTTGTTAATGGCTAGCATGAATTTATGTACCCGGGCCATCCGATTTCTAAAGCTTATTGCCAGCAAAAAATGATTTTAGAATGGAAGCTTCAGTAATTTTCTCCAATTTTCTTAAAATATTCTCCGATTTCTACAATTTTTCTTGATTTTGTATGTTATATCATTTTAGTCAGAAATGTAAAAAATCCACAATCTAGTTTGACTACAATAAAGTATACTATCTCTCTGACATTTCTCTTTAATTAAACCTATTTCTTTTTTCGAAACTGAGAATTTTAATAAGCAATCTTACAATTTGTGATGTTTTGTGACGTCAGCTATGTCTGCGAGTTATACTGTAGAGCTTCAAGTGAAGTACTAATCTTCTAGGAGTAATTGAACCACTTAGAACCATAAGAATGCAAGTTTTTCTACTATCGAGGAAATCGAGTTTCAAATGGGTTAAAAACATGAATCCTTTATGAAAATTAAATTCAATGTAACATCGAATCGATTATATCTATCAGCGATTTTTCAATTTGTGAGAGTCTACACTTTATAATTAATAACTTCCTAATAAGTGTATCAATGTCAATAGCGATTTTAACTTTGTAGCAACAATTATTCCCGATAACATAACCTAATAATTTCGTTTGGGGTTATCGCGTAGAAAAATATATTTAGAATAATATATTTAGATTCCTCGTAGTATAGCATAATAATTGAAAATCTTATTAAATGGAGTATTAATTCTACTCAGATATATAATTAATACTCAGATTAATGAATTTAATGAACGACATATTCCATGTCAGAGTTTTAAAATGCCTGAATTTGTAGTATCAGTTGAAACGATCATTAAATTGTACAATTTTATTTAGGTCAGTGAAAATTGTATAACAATACAGTACGATGGAACCTGATCTATGCAACAGTTTCTTCGCACCCTTCTACAAAAGATTTACCCGATTCTGCGTGTCCTCGATTCTTTCAGGACTAGGTTAATCTTTCGCAGCATGCAACGTACTTACAGCAGCTGTGACTGCAGACTTGTTATTGTTAAATTTAGGATTATGCAAAATATGCCGGAATATCCTGTAGTTTACTTAAGTGGGGCATGCATTTGCATCTGAAGACGAGCGGTCTAGTTCTTTGGCCAGTAATTAGAAGCTCCTCAGTACCACCAACTAAAGAAACAGGGTTAATAAGTCTCACTGATCTATTTGAGGCTGCAGCTGAACCACCATTATACACATGAACCTCTCGTATCTTCGAAAGGTCCGAATGCGCTATTATTGAAACATTAGTATTCTCTAATTTTAATTCTGGACAAATAATTCGATAGAGATGCAATTGTGTTAAATATCCCGGCAATTAACTCATAATTTTGTATTTATAACACAAATAGAAGCATATTCCATTCACGACACAATGATCACCCCTTAAGGAATGGAAGACATTAATGTTTTACTAAAAGAGAGTATACATTAATGGATTTAATAAAACATAATGATGTAACCACGACATAACCGTAAAGAAAAGTGAACAAGTAAAATATGAAATATTTGAAAGATTAAAAAATTCCTAATTATCTCCGGTTTCTTGCAGTTAATGCAAAAAATGTTTATTTTATATAAAAATCTGTAAAAAAAATAGTGTATCCTACATTGAACAAAATGTTACATTCTAAAAATTTGTGTTTTGCAATATTATTATGAACTTGTCACATTCATTGTCTAGATACTTCCTATTTTGAAAATTATATTTTCTCGTCGTTTGCGCAATGGAAGTTCCACGGTGCTCGAATCGAAATAAAAATGACTGCGGTTATTTGTCTTGATATCCACATATTGCCCCTATGATCGATGTCGTCCACCATGAGAAACACTTTCCAGGTGGTTACACTGGTAAGCGAACGACATGTGCGTGATTATGACGCTATCGTTATGGGAATACCGTCATTCCAATACAGGACAGCTTTGTTTCTGCTATCTGTGGGTTTCGAACATACAATGGCACACACGGAATTCGATTCCATCACCGCAACGTTTTTTGGGTTTCCCAAACCACGAAACAATTGGCTGTCTCGTTACGTACCATTATGCTAAATAATAAATGCAGAAGCGTATTCTATGAAAAAGCACCCCCATTTTTCCAATTCAAGCATTCAATTCAGATTCCTGCATTGCTATGGCGTTAATTTTCCTACGATTTCCTATGAAATTATTATACACGATTCGTGGAATTAGGAAAATATATTTGATACATTGGTTTGTAAACCGTAATGGCGCGATTTCTGCCAAAATTCGAAGTTTAGTTCGCTCAGACATTAAGAAACGTGTCGGATACCTGTTCAACGCGAACAGGTGAGACGATACGATTTTAATGAAATTTAATTCATGCTTAACTGGAAGTAATTGCCCATTAATATACACTGTCGTGTGTTGGACCACCGTGAGAATGCGCGATGAGTTATCAGCACAATTCCCATGGATGCCTCGACACCTGGCAGAATGCAGTTGCGGCGGCAAAAGTTTCGTCCCTAAAAAAGACCGGGATCCGGTCGTGGAATATGCTCGCATGTACGTTCCGATAGACAATAATTGTCTGTTAATAACGTCCGGTGGGGAGCTGACGCACATGGCAAATAGTTTAACTCGTCGTGACAGATGTTATTAGAGGCGCTTCTGTCTGAAGAGAATTATCACGCCTTGCATACAATTATTGCTCGCAGACAATGCAATTCGATTCTGATAATTGAAATGTAAAGCGAAGTGTTCGTGATATGGATACAATAATTATTTTGCGAAACACACTAATTTTATATAATAATAATAATAATAATATAATAATAATAATAATAATATTTATAAGAAAAGAAACAAGAATAATAGGAAAAACGTAACATTTTTCAAAAAATTGTAATACAGGAGAAATTCGAATTGTCTGAGAGTAATATAAAATTGTTTGAAACACAATGCAGACGCGAATGGCATCTGCAAGGTAATAATTACATGAAGAAGAAGGGGACAATGTAAGTGTTAACAAAAATTGTTCGCTTTTTGAGAAGTTGCATTTAGCGCCATTTCTCCTAGCGGGAAGAATCTAAAACCGTAGACCAAGTCCTTCTTGCTCTTGTCGTTATCGAGACAAGGTATAGGAGTATACCTAGGATCAAAATGATGTTGGAGACACCTCACGGGCCAACAATGGACTTGGTAACGATATATGTACTGCTCTGCAATTGGTCGAATTTAAACTGGTGAAGAAAGCGGTTGTTCTTTCCCATCGTTCTGTTTGTTCAACGTACGTTTCGAACGGTTTTATGGCGCGTTACTTGGGCCGATTACAGTAAGTTTTACACGAAAATTTGTAATGAATATGTTCTCCTCGAGTCGTGTTAATTCCAAGGAGATATTTCAATGAATTGATGATTGTAACAGAATAATCGGAGTAAAAGTGGATTAATCGACGGAAGATTGCTGCAGAATTGTTGCGTGGTCTTCATACATGACAGAATACTATTATTATGTTTAAATAACATTGCATCGATTTCAAAATGACCTCATCATTGTCATTGCTGGCGAGTCACGATGAAGTGGTTCGTTGTACGAACGTCCTCATCAATGGAGCCTGTGAAGAAGGTTTGGATTCATTATATTTAACCCCTGTATAAATGCATGTCTGCAGTCTCATTTACAAATGCTATTTACCAAAGCCCATTAACATCTCTTATGTTAGTGGAACAATTTTTAATATGAAATTAACACACTTCATGTAAAATTTCTAGAATTTTTGCAATTTGCAATTAATCAAGAAGAAATGCGACAAAAATGGCTGGCATCCATTCAAGAATGCCAGCGTCTTCATTCAGCTTTAGAGAAAGCTCATCAAGAAGCAGCAGATTTAGATCGTAAATTGAGTCATGCTAGAAGACTTCTAGATGAAGAAAAACGAAAGAGAAGAACTGCGGAGGAGCAAAGAAATTCATTGGTGCGTATGATAATTCATTAATGTTTTGACTGTTTATTAGCGTTATTTCAATATCCTTATATCTATAGGAAAGACAAATTGGTATGGCTAGGGACCTGTTATTCAATGACGGCGGAAGAAATTTGAATGATGAAACCAGGGAGAAGTTACAGTTCTTAAATAATACTACATTGAATGGGCGTCATAGTAACATACATATCAAAGATTTACAGCAAAATGATAAGTAAGTTTTTACCTGTGATCAGACTCATTTGCTTCAGATACTGAATAACCAGTATTTCAGATTAAATACTATAGCGGAGCTGGACTCCACTGGTTCCATATTAAGCGACTTAAGTTGCTTTTCGAAGTCAGAAGATGACTTAGATACCAGTATACTTATTCAACAAGGTCAAAAGAAACGCGAATGGAAAGAACACAGACCTAGTGGTGAATATTCTGTAAAGAAACGCCGTAGTAATATACACAAGACTGCAGAAGTGAATACATCTGATAGGATAGTAGCTACAACAACTGTAGTTGTGCCTAAAGAAGGTGCTATCACTGCATCTTCTGTAATTGAAGCTATACCAGCAAATGAAAATGTAGATCCAGATGGATCACTGCACAGCTCAGCCAAAAAGCGCAAGAGTGGTGAACGCAGTAAATCAAAATTAACACCTGTTAACACAAATAATGAACAGATAAATGCTACAGTGAGTAACAATTCTGTACACAGAATAGTCCTAAACTTTCTTATGTATTTCTTATTTCAAAATATTCTATTACAGCCCTCTGCACCAAAAGCTGATATCCTTACATCAGGTTCAGATTCTGAGGGTATTTTTAAACCTAGTCCTAATATAGGGGGATATACTTTAAATACAAAATCTGCTAGGGGTCATAGTTTTATAGCTAAAACAGTGATTAAGCCGGAAGTTTGCACATCCTGTGACAAACGGTATGTATTAAGCCAGATTTTAACTTCATTTCCATATCTTTTTGTTACCTAAAATGTCAAAAGAACATGCTGACAAGATTTACAAGAAATAAAATTTCAGAATTCGGTTTGGTAAAGTAGCTTTAAAGTGCAGAGACTGTAGAGCTACAGCTCACACAGAATGTAAAGATATGGTACCATTACCATGCGTACCTACTGGAAATACACCTACTTTACGTGGCACTTCAGTGAGTTTTTTGTTGACAAAAAATTAATTCCATATTCAATAACATAAACAATACTGTGAGCATTATTGTGTTTATTAGGGAACCATAGCAGATTATACACCTATGATTCCACCAATGGTACCATCATTGGTTGTTCATTGCATTAACGAAGTAGAATTAAGAGGAATGAGTGAACAAGGGTTGTATAGAGTAAATGGTGGTTCAACGGAAGTAAAATGTCTGAAAGAAAAGTTCCTCAAGGGCAGAGGTGCTCCCAACCTTACTGAAGTTGATATAGCCACCATATGTTCTACTCTTAAAGATTTTCTCAGGTATGCAAATCTGAAACTAATAAATATAAGGCAAAGCATTTATCGTTATCTCTTATCACCAGGTCTTTACGGGAACCATTAATTACTGTAGGATTATGGGCGGATTTCGTTCGCGCCACTACTATTAATGATAAACAGGATGCTGACGCTGCTTTATATCAGGCGATTTCAGAATTACCTCAGCCTAACAGAGATACTCTTGCTTTCCTAATATTACACCTACAAAGAGTATCAAGCAGCCCTGAATGCAAAATGCCTATAAGTAATCTTGCCAAAGTTTTTGGACCCACACTGGTGGGTTATAGTTGTCAAAACCCAACGCCAACTTCCTTGCTTACAGAGACCAAAAATCAAGTTGCGGTAAGTTTCCCAACAAAATAAAATGCTTTAAATGGAAGCTAACAAATACTGACATATTTACAGATAGTTGAAAATCTGTTGAAAATCCCTTCAGATTATTGGGCAAATTTCGTCAATCCTGAAAATTTAAGTAATATTGTAACTCATAAGACTGCCGAACTAAGACATACACCATCTACAGAGTCTTTACTCAAACGTAGTACCTCTCGCGGCTTCTTTAATACTCCTCTTGCTTCTGGGTATGTGTCATTTTTTATTGCTTTTAAATAATTACTAATGCATATATTACCCCTTATTTTGTGTCTGTTACAGTCGGTCTTTTATAAGAAGAAACAAAAAATACTTTGCAACACCTCCCTCCAAAGCAGGTTTTTAAAGAAAATTGGTATGTACAATATATTTTTTAAGCCGAGGTACAAATGTCTGGATTAATTGTGGATTATTTAACTATAATTACATTTTAGTATTTACAAATGTGCAACACAATAATTCTGTTTTGTTGGAGAAACTGCAAATAACTTTACGTACTCTGGGACTAAAAATAAGTTCTGTTAGGTTTCTATTACTAGTGTGCCGAATTTATAGGAATTAAATTATTAGTAATATAATGCATTAAATATAATTTTTCAGTGAACAAATATGTTACCGATGATAATCTCAATATTTTTAAAGAATTGAGACAAAAATGTAGTTTTATCTGAATTTCGTACATGTTACATCTATAAAAATATGTAAATGTTATGATATTAATTTCGTTTAACACCGATTCGTGTTCAAATTTCTGACCGAGTAAGGAGATAAATTATTTTCTACAATATGACTTCACGTTTAAAATATAGATACATAGATGAGTAACAAAAATTATAAATTTATTATTACTAGTTTCGTAAAAACAACAATTGTCTTATGCAAACTAAACAAAGTAAACTCGTAAATGTATATTACAGTGTTTTTAAATTCCTTTACAGCTGCTCCTTCAAATATTAGCGAATATTTTCCATTTGTATACACATTTTTTATCATAATAATAATAATTATATCGCAAACATATGGTACAATTTAAAAAATTCTTTAACAATACAAAATAAACACACGACCGATTATGACAAAAATAGACTCCATTGTGATAACAAAACTATAAGCCTGTGGAACAAGACCTATTTAGTAGTTCATTCGAAAGGCTTTAAAATGTTCGTGTGCCTGATTTTTCTTTGATTTCCCAACAACATTCCCAGAAGTACTTCAGTCTGTTATCTCCATTCGAACAAAAATGTCTAAAGTCTTGAATAAGTTTCTTCTGAAATAATTCATCGCCGGCTAGTGTCGATGCCGATTTCCATTTTCGACTGACCATATGATTCCATGACCAAAGAAATCCAATCTAGAAAAGGCAAGTATTTGTTCCTCCGTTTCTTTGCAAGACATACAACTGACTTACCCGTCTATCCATGCTGTAATCATTTTTATTTTTCCCGCTAACATGTCTTGTAATGTAAGCCTCGTGTGGACTAGGTTGATCAGGATGAACCGGATATCCTTTTTGTCCTGTATTTCGCCTCACGATATTTGTAGATGCTCTGGGGCGAAACCTCGTATTTGTTGTAGAAGGAATAAGTATAAATGCGTTGCCAGTCATATGCACATATTGGTGATCATTTTCTGTACTTTCTATGAGGCATGGGATAAAGCCAAATCTCTGTACAATTGCTTCTTGGAACAGAAATAGTCGTTGTGCGTAGGTCTCTTCTCGAAATTCTGAAATCAATATCTCAACCTAGAATCTTTATACGTCGTGTGAAATTTTCAAAAATATCACAACAGACCTTCAAAAAGTGGTTGTTTATTTGTTACGAGACAATCTGTATTGAGTGGTATAAATATAGGTCCTCTTAGAGGATCGCTTTTTAAAGTGAATGGTAGAGCTAGTAGATCACTGGGAATAGGAACCATTTGAATCCCGCATGTTTGAGCCTTTCGTTGCCATATGAAAATCTTTTGAACAGAAAATTTATTATTAATGTTTCATGAAATTTCATAGAATATGATGAGTTATATTCTTACAAGATCAGCGACTACACTGCCGGATGAAGCTACCCACTGTACCACCAGCTCGTAAGAATGATCCACTTTATATATGGACTGGTATCTCAAATGACCCCATTCAATTCTGTCGCTTTTATTATTTATATCGATATCTAAATGGGTGTGCTTGTACGGTGGCGCTACAAAATAAGACACAGCTAGAAAAAACTAAATATGTGATAATAAGGTATTATAATGTATCGCTTGAACTGACCTCTCCATTCGGTGTCCTGTACACAATCTATCAAGTCTAAATCGTCTTTGAGGAATGGCGGCACATTTGACTCGTCAACTGTATCACAACTGGGTATATTTATCGGTGAAGATATCGTTGGAAAAGATGCTGCAGAAGTAGGTTCACACCAACTTTTCGGTGCTTTTATTTCTACTTCTACCCATTCGTTCTCAAAGCTTTGTAAGTCACCAGTAGGTGAAAAATTATCTGTTGCTTGAAAGTGAAAGTGTTGCACATGATATCTGTACACTTTTATGTATTGTGTAAAAAATATTTCTTCTTACCTCTTTGATTTTCCTTATCTTGTACCACATGGTACAGATAAAATCCTAAAATGAACGGTTTAGAAAAATCACCAGAAGCATGGCAAATCAACTTGTCTTGAATCATGCCCTGCATCAGAGGATAAAATTAGAACATGTTCGATCATTAGATAGGAATCGGATAATTCTTTCATACATTCATGATGTTAATAGCTCCTTCCACTGTAACTCCTCCTTCTATATGATTATTCAACCATTGCACAGCGTCGGCGCTAACAAATGTTTGACTTGGCAGCGATGGATGTTGAGTAAGGAACCCTACACCAGTTTGCAAATGTTTCATTGCTTCCAGAATTTCATTCTTCGACGCAGTGTTTTTTATCTTCATCAACTCCATATTTGTACTATCAATAATGTCTGTACATTAATCTCGAGGATATGCAAGCTGCTTGACTGTTTCATTATTTATTTTTACCTGTCTTCGTTAGATTCAAAATGGTCTTGTTGCTGTTCAAGCGAAAGTGGTAATACAGCTTCACTAGCTGGGGAGATTCGACCTCTGTCCATTACTTTAGACCCTGACCTGATAACAGGGAAAACAAGTTACGAGATAGCTCTATGAATTAAAAAGTGAAAGAAGAATAGAAGATAGAGTGACTGAAAAATTAAGCCATATGAAAAGCCACAAAATTTCTTTGCTTATGCACATCATTTGCATTTATTCCAAACCATCATTATAACAAAATCTATAAACAATATGTATGTACATTATTAGCGTTTTGATTGTTACTTTAGTAATCCTTTAACTAAACGTCCCCTTAAAAAAAACTCATATTCTTTAAATGTCTTTTTCTCTAAGTGACTTCAACAATAAAGACTCTAGAATTATATGACAGTTACTATCACTCCCCCTGAATATAAGTCATTACTATTAAAAAACAGGTATTACTTATATTTTAATAAAAATACCTGTGTAGTACAGGCATTATAATTAATACCTGTGATATGTGTACATACATATCCAGTCATTCATAGCATACATATATTCAGTTTTATAGTTGAAATTAAAAAAGTAAAACCAACCTGTTTGGCACGTGGCGAGGAGTGTCGAGGCACGTGCGGGCAGTCGCAGCGGTATTCACTACATGCCTCTCCTGTACAGAGAACCCCGTCACTCCCTCACTCACTACCAATATTTTCTACTCTACAGAGCATTCGTATCTCTCTTAATTTCTTATTTAAAACATTATATCTTTTATTATATTATTTCTAATATCTTTTCTTAAATTTAAAACGAATTGTTACAAATACTCTGCATCTTATATTTACTAAATGATGTAAAGAAAGATAGAAGCAGCTGAAAGATACAGAATGGGTACTATGTACAAAGATTTTTCGAACATTTACAAGTACAGCTTTTCTCTGTCCCAATCACATCCCTTTCAAAAATAGAGTGCCTTAGAAGTACTATTATCACCATAATGTAAGCATGTAACATTCGTAAGCATATTATAAGATACTCTGCTTAACACCACATGACAAGTGTATGAAATCTGTACACAAACAGATTCTCTTATTTCCCCTCCATTGATAAAACATGCAGATGTGCAAATTGAAAAAAGTTGTGTCTGTATGTATATGTTGAAAAATGTACACATAGAATATTTTATATATGATAAAGTTTCATTATTCAATTAACTGTGGACTTAAGTAATGAACTGTATACAGCCATTATTAAATGAATTTTTCTGATGTCACTATATCATAAAACGTACTACATAATATAGTTTTTAAGAGGTATAAAAAACACTAAGATTTTGGTGAATTGTAATAGTTAAATTGTGTGATTGTCTGGACGAAGATGAATTGATTCCTACGTACCTATGAAAAAAGGAATCTTGTTTAACAATCGAATGCGTATAGCACAAAGCAAAACAGGCAAAATTAAAAACCATCAAACATTAAAAAGTTGCAATGGTCCACCATCACATAGTAGATATACTGCAGGCTATACCATTACATTTGCACAAAGCAACAAATGCTGAAATCGTTAATTTAAGCTTTTTCAAACCTTGGTCTTGGTTTCTCTGGTAGGCGATTGCTTCCAAGTCGCTCCCTGAAGGGAGAGCTGCCAACTAGACTGGTCTGAAAAGCATGATGAAGAGTACGGGTAACTGTAAATGTATGAGAAAGCTCATGATCACGAAGATGTATATCTGGTTTGTTTAACTGTAATGATATAATTGTTAATATTATATTAAGAGAGGAGTATTAAATTATGAAAAAGAGAAAAAAATTATACAACAATTTGCATTACATAAAAGCTTGCTAAATCATCTGCGCATTCAAGGCATATAACAGGCATGGTTGCATTCGTTGTATGATATGTTGTGTAAGCTGTTTAGGTGTATTATGTCTTCTTTAAAATGAGACGATTCAATTTAATTGTAATTGAATATCCTTTGGAGATCATATTGAATGATGTATAACAGAGAGATAAACGACATTGAGAGTTCAAAATTGTTTCTAATTGCCAAGAAGGCAGAGTATAGCTTGAAGCCTAAGTACAACGATGTCATTGACACCTGGTTCAGCATATTGAGGCTACAGGAGGCAAGGATATACCTGGTTAGTGAGGACTATCAGGCTCGTGCTGTGCCTGCGTCTGGTCAAATGAGAGGCAGGATCTCTTGGGGGAACACCACCTAGAGCCGAAGGGTTCTGAAACATATCATGCTAAATACCCCTCCCTATACTAACATTCCACTAGTCTGTTTGAATTTACTGTTATGTGTATATATCTTGTGTAATCGTGTAATTTCGGCATCCCACTGGATATGATACTATTCCAAACAATGTTATACTAGATGAAAATAGTTAATATATAATGAAAATTCAGTTGCTTTGGGGGTATTATCTCTAGTATTACTTAAATACCAACAAAGCTGGTCAAAATCAAAATCGTGCTCTTCTCATTTTATACTTATAGTAGCCAACGTGTTACTATTTGTTATGTGTCCTGCTTATATAGTGCACCATAGAGGACCACACTAAATATCAAAGTGACACTGTAACAATACTTTAGCACACGCACTGCAAGATAACAAGAATTCGAAGTTCTTGATAACAAATTAAATAGTACATACTAAATAACGAATACAGTACTCAAAAATAAAATGAAAGCATTGAAATAAATTGCATTAATTAGGCGTTGTACATCAGGCATGCGACATCCAATTTCAGAGTGCGATAATATAGCGTAATATAATAACAAATAGAAATCGTTGAACTAAATTATTTGATCATTTGAATAGGAAATAATATTAAGGCACTTTTTATCGAACACTAAAAAAGGATTATCCGTTTCAAATTTTGATTACCTACATAAAAACCCAATAATTTGAAATAGTTTAGCAGTTCCAACAAATGGAACAGTCAGATTATATTATGAAATAATTATTCGAAGAAAAATTACCCAGTTTTTATTGGGATTTTGACGTCGTATTTTGTTCGGCCACAGTTCAATGAATCGCAGAAACCCATCCATTAAAGAAACTTGATCTGTGGTAGTGAGAGGTGTGTATATATCACATCTTGACGATCCTTCCAAAAATTTTCGAGTCACCGTATTATGTAATGGCAGTAAAAATACACGAAATCTCCAGTATTTAAGAGCCTATCAATTTTTAAATGCAATATAGAAGAAGTTTTCATATCTTTGACTGTAATCAATAATACATACCTCCACTAAGGCAAAATCTGTATGGCCTCTTGTACAAATATAATGATCCAAATAATTCCAATTATAATTTTCCAGTTTTTCTGTTGTAAAAGACACCCATGATACTTCATATGTATCGTGATGGGGTGCATGAAATCGGTAACGATAATGAATATTAAATGGTGGGTAGGGGTGCCTATAAAAGCAATGATAGAAACACTTGTCGTTGATTTCATATTAATCAGGTTTGGGCATTGTATTCAATTATTTACCTTGGTCGATATCTCGTAACAGTTATACTGTTATCGAATAAAGATATTTTATGGAAAATCCTACCAATACTTAACAAGTACTCTTCTTTGGGCTCAGATTCAGTTTGTCGACCGCGCATTACTGTACTTATTGCTGGAACTGCACTACCAGGTGTATTGCTTTGATTTTTATTAGTTGTAGGTAAGATAATCAATTGGAAACCCTTGAGGAAAAAAGTATGTCCGCTTTGGTAAATATAATTTACATTTTAAGTCCTGATAAAGTTATTGCAACTAATACCTGCGCTAATCGTTGTGACACAAGTTCTTTAAACACTTCTGCAGTTGTTAAAGGCTTTTTATATATCGCCCGTTGCTGTGCAAAATCAGTATTGACATCATCTGGTAGGAGATTATAATCTGAGACAACATAATCATTTTGTAAACTCCTTTTATCTGGGAAATAATCTGTGGTAATAGGTAAACATGCTGGAATTGTCAGTGATTTCCAATCGACACCTAAAATATAAAATAAAATACAAATAAATTCATTCATTTTGAGTTAGTAAATATAGTGGGAAATTTGTTTAATGTTATAAAATATTATAAGTGTCCGTTTATAATATTTAATAGGAACATACGTGTGTGTCAAAGTAATTTCATTAGTGCAATATTAAAAGTGCTACTAATATTACTAATTACTGAAACATGCAATGCAAAATATATTAATTGTAATATAATCCAATAGATCTTCAACATAATGAACAACACATGTTCATACTATGAAGCATAAAAAAACTATCTGGAACTTACAAAATATGGTACTGAATTAAGTATGTACAGATTTATACATAGTTGGTGCAACCAAATTACAGTCTACAGAAAAAGGAGCATGTGCTAAGCTAATACAGAAGTAAATTACTATCTATTATTAGTTTTAAATGCTACAAGATAATACATACCACAGAGATTTATTATTCATAACAAAGAAATGTAGGAATTAAAGCTGTATGATAAAGTGAAAGGAGTGTAAAGCAGATGAAAGAATGTTTGAAGTATGCAAGATCTAGAATAGAAACGACTTCGTGAGAAACAAATGGAAATTTCAAACAGTGTGAAGGTACAAAATAAACAGAAGTGGAGAGTAACAAAAATCTTTTGAGTAGGTGTACACATAATAATAATGATAATAATAATAATAATAATAATATTAAGTATATAGAGTAAATCGCTAAAAACAAAATACCTAAATATTCCTGAACTGTTTGATAGTATGCTTAAGGTCATTTAAAGGTCACCTTATTAGTCTTAAATAGGCATACCATAAACACTGTGTAATAAAAATATATACTTATGATCTTCAAGTGACCTTGAAAATAAAAAAGATGCACGTTTATATTATCATATTTTCAGAGTTTTGTTTCTTATAATTCACTCTATATGTTGTAATTGTCTACAGTCTACATAAAAATTGTTTTGAAATCAGAACTTTTTGTGTTTGGTGGAGGATACACATGCACAGAAGACTATAAAAACTTGAGCAATAAAGAACAGAACACCTATAATTTCAAGGCCCTAAAAGTAAATGTGTACCATAACCGAATCAACCCCCAATAACGTATGGACGCTAACCTATGATTGCTGTATAATGTGACATCATAGTTGTACATCACACACGCGTCAATGCGTCCAGCGTTGCATCCCAATAAGACGTACCATAGCATGGAAATAAATTTAACAATATTATTCATATAAATGATCGGTGAAATTGAAAAATAAATATGATTACATCTAAGAATGAAAATACTTCTTATGCATGATGATTATATGATTGTGTACCAAACATTTATTCAATATCCAAGACAAAATAACTTCCTTTTAAAGTATACACCAACTATTTTCATTCTTTACAGTATTACAGTTCATCACAATACATTAGTCAATCTTTTTGAAGTATTAATCGTGAGTAGGAAACTTAATTTAAGAGCTGATATTCTACATTTGCTAGTACAAATAATTTCTCTTCCAAAATACAATTAATATTATGCATTGTAAAAATTCAATGGTTAAAAACTGTTTCAAAATTCTTTCCTCAAACTGTAAACTCATTTCATGATAACTTGTGAATAGTAAAATGGCTAGTATTGTTATTTTTTATGAATTATTATAATATTGGTCGCTAATCTATCCGCCCTATACAATACTTATCAAGTAAACATATGCAAACCTGTAGTTAGTGCTGGTGTCCACTCCTGTTCACCAGTGGCACCCCATAACAATGTCAACGATTTATTTCCTGAGGAATATACTGGGTTTCCACCTTTATCACTGCTTGATAAAGACAGATTTAGTTTTTGTGGTTTAATTTTAGCATCTATAAAATACGTATAAAATTATATTTTATGAATTTACAATGTATGTATATATTCAAAATAAAATACTAACGATCATGGAATTGATTCGCATTGGGGATCTCAGTATGCTCCATGGGTGATCCACTTACAGTAGAAAAGACATCGCATTGTGATTGTGAACACATTTGTGCTGGCACAGCTTGATAATGATGTTGTTGTATTAGCACACCTGTTGGCCCTATCATATTAATTTGATTTATTTAAATAGCTATATACTTCCTCTTCCTGTTAATTTAGATTTAATTAAATAATTGCATAGTTATATTTCCGACCTTTGGGAAAGATGTGTGTCCATCTCCGTCTGTTACTAGTAAGTTTTATTGTTACATGGGAGGGATCAAAAGGATTAATAAGTGCCCTGCTAGGCCTAATGATACTTGTTGGTTGAGATATAGTGTTTGTTGGACTTCCCGCACTACCAACAACTGGCCTAAAGGGTGGCGATATTTCCGAATCTGTTAAATCGCTTTTAATCGATGTTCTTGATTCTATTTTACATAAAAGTCAATAAATATTTATTATTGCATGCCGATGAATATTTCAGATTACATACCATTTATTTCTCCATTTGATTCACTACTAGCAATATCGTCGGTTCTATGAGGTATTGAGATCGCTGCACTTCTTGTTGTAGCTATTGGAGTAGAATGTAATTCGGGCGGTGGATGATGAATATCAGGATCAGACATTTTTCTTTTTAAAAGTTTCAATATGTGTGCATTATTATGTGTTTCCATACTAGCAACACTTGTCTTTTTGGTTCTAGTCGTAACTCGTTGCAAACTACTTACATAAAGTGTTAAATTTTAATACCAAACTTGGATAATATTAACATACATATATGTATTTATGTTATACCTGGAAGTGTGGACGGAGGGTAATTGAAAAACTTGTGCATCATATGCATCATAGTCGAATAAACTATTGTGTAAACATTCTCTTGGATCTTCTTGCAAAAGCTTATTTTTACACTGCAATTTACCGTTTTCTACCACTGATTGTTTTGATACCCTTTGAGGAAGTTTTATACGAGGTATGAATGTTGAGTAAGGTATTTTTTTGTTTGTTGAGTAAAAGCTGAGATTAATCCAGTGTGGCATACTATAGTCGTCTGGCGCATTTACAGATGTATCCTTATTGTGAAACTAAAATTATATAATATAATATTATTCTAATTCCATTAATAATACTTTTAATATATTAAAAGTACCTTTAATAAAGGAACTGCATGTAACGGTTGTTCTCCAACGCATACTAAGTCGCTACCGACTCCGTTATCGATAATTCTTTGTTTTGTTACGTTTGTCAACTCTCTATCAACTTCAAAAACACCTACACCTGGTGTGATTACCACTGACAACTGACCAGTTCTATCAAAACTACGATCTAAGTAATGCTTTTCAAACACTGTAAGAGGATAAGATTACACATGATATATCAAATCTCGATAATGTAATAATTATTTAATTATTACCGTTTAATGACATATTTAAAACTTCTAAAAAATTCCCTTGTGCTGCTGTTGAATTTACTGCTTTTGGTATAATATCACCTGGCTTCTGATGATACTCTAATACAATTTTTTGATAATCTGTGAACAATTTTCGCAATTGCACTAATACATTGCTCCAATCTTCAAATCGTTCATTTTGTACTACCACCCTATAGAAATCTTCATAAAATCGTCCTCTATAGTCGTGTTGCAAACATTCGCGCATATGATTTGGGAATTCCTCCAAACTAGTGGCATTATAAAATGTTCTTGAAAATAAAACTATCGTCACTTCATGATTGCTACCATTTTTTCTCCACTTTTGGAATAAGTCAGCTAAGAAACCATTAACTGCTTTTTCAAAGTAGAGATCACCGTGTATGTCAAAGTCCCACATTTCTGAACTCATTTGAATGAAAAGATATACCATGCTTGTCGAAGAACGAAATACAACCTGAAAACAAAGTTTCTAAAAACGACTGTTTCACACATACTTTACTTTTATGTTAAGATAAAAACCTTAGTGTCATTATTTATAACACCACAGGCTACA
Organism: Augochlorella aurata; assembly: GCA_028455555.1. Taxonomy (NCBI): domain Eukaryota; kingdom Metazoa; phylum Arthropoda; class Insecta; order Hymenoptera; family Halictidae; genus Augochlorella; species Augochlorella aurata. The sequence goes on from CM052165.1 coordinate 2,577,846, forward strand.
CGATCCCCTTGTGACCACATCTCATACACCTGACACCTTATAGTACCTCCACAAAATTCAATTTTCTTGTTCATATACACACAAGTATTAACCTGATAAAAATGTATATAAATTAATAACAAGTTCACACCTATATCTAAAGGTAAGTAAAATATAATCTACCAAGCTATTTTTTAGCCGCCACATTTCACTACGTCCCAAATATTGATCTTTAAACGTAAGTTCAACAGAATCCAAAGCTACATCATCTGGATTTACAACATTCATGTATATATCTCCAAATGTTCTTAATTGAAACATTGTTGCTACATTATTCTCCACACTAATCGCCTCCCGTCCTTGTAGGTCTTCTTTAAACGATGTGACTTGCAGCAGCAGACGACTGAATTCAACTTCTGGTTGATAAATTTCAACAACATCTCCAGTTTTTATACCCGGGTGATCTTTTGGATTAATTATAAGATCTTCTTCACTAAAGGTTTTTTGATGTACTATCAACTTATAAAGCTTCATTTTTATCCCATTACTCTGTTGATAGTAAGTTTAACTGTAATACATCACAAAAATAAATAATAAATATTTATTTTTCAAAATATTAAACTGAAAAATATAATGTTCAGCACGTATAGAATTTTTAAGGGTACTTTATGTGCATTGAAATAAAATAAAATTAATGAACTTACTATCAATATTTAACCAATATAAAATATTTTTTCGAAATGTCCAATGTATTGTTTTCCATGTAATACATTCGTGTATATTGTCAACAGTACATCGATAAAAGATGGCAATATGTTGTCATTATCAAAGAATAAACAAATGTGTCTTGTTTTAATTTATGTGAATTTCTAACACCTTCTCCACGTCCGATTTAATTTTGTATGCATTTTACTGCGAAGAAATGATGTATATTGTTGTTTGTTCATACTTTGAGGCATATAAAATATTAATACTGTACACAGGGGAGAAAAATTAATATTAAACTCAATATTGAAATTCACAGTATACTTTATTCTGTAGAATTTTAGTGACACGTATCTATTTTTTTAGAAGAATGTTACTAGTCACCACGCTTCCTTTATGCCTTATGCGATCGATATAATTTACTTGATAAACGTATGCAGTTGAATTAGTTACATACATATGAAGATAACGTGGTCATACTACTATGTATTACAAACAGAATCTTGAAAGATCTGTAGTTTATTAAAGAGAGCACAAACTTGATAAAAGGAGGAAGAACCTTGAACCAAAAACTATGTGTAATCAAATCTCAGATCATACCAATTGTCTTAAAGAAGAATAATTTTACGTTATCACAAACTGATATTTCACATTCGAGTAACACAGAATCAACAGATTATGACTACCGAAGTTTATGTATTAACATTACGTAAAGTTTTATTATTCACTATGCTTCTACCTTAGTAGAAAATTTACATTATGTTTTGACTTCGTTTTATTACATCATGTTCATAGTGCACTTTACTAAGTGCATTTATTTGCATGCAAATGTTTCAGATCTTAGGGAAGTAATAAATTAATGATATAAAATTGTGTGCTTGTACAATCTAACGGTGGACAACATGTACTAAACGGCTACCAGTTTGAACGTTTCGCCGTAGATGGCGCAATCATTTATTTTTTTTGCACTTATTTATTATACCACAGCAAGGTACATATATACATATTGTATTCAATACATATTTAATTAATAAAAGATTTTGTATTATAGCTATCTCTTGTTATCATTATATGGAAGTTGCATAAAGTAATTGCATAAACTGTAGAATACATTTTACATTCTTAATAATTAACCAAATTTTATTTTTATGTTTTACGATTACCTACTATCGTTATTATTCAAGTAATTAGTGACATTATCACTTATTAATACACTAATATGTATGATTGAAAACAAAAATTTTGCATTGGTAATACAACATTTTGTTTAATAATTCACTGTATCTTTTACTTACAATGAATAATCGACAATTACTCATGCTTTACGTATTTATACTTTACTTTTTTATGTACATTAAACAAGTACATTATTAGAATAGATTTCAATTGAGTTAATTCCTGTATGTATTTCTTTCGTTTTTAAGGATGAGAATAGGATGACAATGACCTTCTACTATGTATGTGTGTGAACACGTAGCTTCAAAGAAAAGGTAGGAACGTAGTGAACATTCACCGTATACCATTAAATATTCAAGTTTTTATTCATTGTGAGGAATTTAAATATTAAATTTTTAAATCTATTATAATTCAGATAGTGTGAGTATATAGCAATGTAATAAAACAACTGTGAATTCTTTGAAGGTACAAAGAACTTAACTATATTATTGCAAGAAGCAATAATTATTCCTCATTTAATATTATGTGTATTATGCAGTGTAAAACTTGTAAAAAATTCATTACATTCTATTTTAAATTTTATAATGAACTTTTTAAAATTCGTGTCATACTAGATATTACTAATAATTAACTCAAAATAATGTAGCGTTAACTATTACACAACATGGGCACAGTTACGTAATTTATTCTATACATACTCTATGTGCATTTTGAAAGTTGTGTATGTAGTACATATTGCGGTTTGGAAATGCAGTTGTGTAGTAATGCGAATGCAGCTATGCAGTTTTTGTTGCGCAAATGCAGGGCTACCATTTGAAAAGGAAGTTCCTAGAAATGCGGCGTCTGCTAGAGCACTGACAGTGCGTTGTTATCATAAAGAGTGTATTTTAATCTAATCAGTACTCAAAATTTAAGTGTTATATCTGTAATATGAAATTGATAACCAATTTATAAATAATGTACATTTTCGATGTTTCGCTGTCAGCAGTTTGTTCTAACTATAGCGTCAAATTTATTATGATTAGTCTTATCACAGAAGGTATCTAACCTATGTACGATGTTTCTAACGTAAAGTATCAGTGTGATTGTCATCTAAAACCTGCAAAACCATCTGATTAAATGATGAGAGATGCGTACCAGAGGCCTGCTATTGTTCCTTATCTGCATAGCAGGGAGCAGTATTATATTCATTGCTTTCAGCAGTCAACGACCCTCCATTCAGACTCTGGTTACAGAGACTCACAAGCAGCTACGTAACTTCCAAGTAAGTAACAAATGCTGGAACAGTATTGATCTATTCTAGCAACTCATATAATAACGATTATGTTCATGTCTTACTTTTTCAGGAAAATTTAAAAGATGTTGAGGAGAAACGCTTGGTAACAGACTCTAAGTATCTTGCGATGCTTGGCTTAGATGGGCAAACAAGCACAACACCATATAGTCTTAAATCACAAAATGTGACTGTTATTTCTCTCATAAGGCCAGGAAACGAGCAGCATATTTACGGCTTTGTTAGAAATGTCAGTCACTTTTTGCCAAATAATAGTATCGTCATTTATAGTGTTGGATTAAATGATGATTCTTTGCAAAACATTAGAGCAACTTGTAATTCCACAAAGTGTAACGTGACTCAATTTGACACGAGCCCGTTTCCTACACATGTCGAAGACGATAGACTGCATGTTTATAGACCTCTAGTTATTCAGGTAATGAATGAGCCTTGTCCAGGTGTCTACAAGCACACAGTAATTAACATGATTGATAAAAATAGTGTAATACTCTTTTTATATATCGCAGACAGCTTTAAACACATTAGGGAACATATTATATATGGATTCGAATGTGCGTTTGAATTCGTCAGACATTTTAAAGTACCTCTCACCAAAATCTGGGATTTTAACTTGGCCTACGAGGCACGCCATTAGCTCCTTGACGCATCCAAAGATGTATGAATATTTTCACGTTTCTGCTGAAAGTTTTTTCTTTCTCCCTTTAATAAGAGCATCACACTTAGTTATTAGGAATGTTAAAGAAATTAGAGAGAAAGTAATGTTGCCATGGGTTCAATGCGCCCTAACAAGAGATTGCATTTGTCCCATTGGTAGGTATGCTAGAAATAAGTTCATCTGATTAACGCAATCTCAAATAGATATATGGTTGTAAAAATAATTGACGTTTGTTGTAGGTGCTCAGTCGGCAGGTTGTCGATTTAATAAAAAACCACAGTACCGGTACTCCGGTTGCCACGCATACGATACTTCTGCACTGAATATCGTGCTCGGAATGCACTTCAATTTCGACGACACGTACTACGTCCATCAGGAGCGCGAAACGTATTTCAATAAGGTCCTACCCGAGGAAATCACAGAAGAATATCTGATGACCGCCAGACAGAATAATGCAACCGAATCGAACTTAAGAAACTTCATATCAACTGAACGCTAATTCCTGTACGATCTCAATTCATTTTGAATCGAGATTCAAGTGATACGTCGAACAAGCACAAGTTAATATAAGGGTACATAATAAGTTAAAAAAAAACAAATAAAGACTTTAGCTTAAATAAACAATTAGTATTAGTATTTATTACCTGCAAGAATTAAAAATCAATTTTTTTCTCAATGGATGTTTCGTGGATACGAATGCGTTTCTGTTTAAAATTTTTAGTACTACTCTTAATTATTTCGTCAAGGTGATAAAATTGCATTGGAAAGTTAGTGCATAACTTTTCAACCCAGCATAATTATAATTTAATATAATGTTGCTATGTAAAACGGTTTAATTTTTCATTTGCACGACGTTCATTAATATTCACAGTTTCAATCGCCACCTAAAATTTAATTGTGTCAAAAATGATCCTAGAGCAGATTCTAAATTTTGGAATAAAGTGTAGTCGCTACTATAACTCGTCATCGGATGATCCAAGAAATAAGGGATGTTCGAAGAATCATTTTTATGCTTTTAATGCAAAACTCAACGCGTTCGAAATTTCAATCGACACCGAGCGCGATCTATTTGCACTGCGAAAATTATCCATAGAGAATCAACTAAACCACTGTCGAATCTTAGTTGTGCAGCGTCGCCAGAAGTCGCTTAACGGAGGGTGTTCCTTCCGGTTGATGGCGACACCCTCGTCATTATCAAAATCAGCTCGTGGAATCGTGCGGGGAGATCTACGGCTTCGGCAAATCGCAGCGAGATCAATTCGTCGCCGTTTAAGGGGATTCGTCATTTTTTTGTGAACCGAAAAGTGCAACATCGCGAAGATGATGGACGGATGTGCATCCGCGAGTTCTGTCCGAACTCCTCGGAGCTAGCTGAAGAACCGAATCGCAAGCCAACGATATGTGACGTGCCCCGAACTCTACACACTTTTGTCTGATTATAATTTACATCGTATAATAACCGAGTCAAGGTTAAGAATACTTGATAATGGTTGACAGCGACTCTGACAGATGGTACGATTGGAAACGAGATAGCTTTATTGAAACGCTCAATGGCAGGAACGTTAATGCCTCGAACGAGCTGCGGCTGGCTGGTCAGAGGGACAACCCCCTTAACAATGGACTGATTCAACATACCGAGACTCCACCGAGCTCTAGATCTAGCGCGGAAGTACGATTTATTAATCCAGCGATATACGCTGAGACCTTGAACAACGAAGATGAGGAACATGAGATAGAGATTCGCGTGAAGGTCAGCTCCAAAGATAACGGGGCCCTGACGGAAGGTAATTGCGGCGATTCTTCGGAAATGAGCGACATAATGTCAACGTTGTCCATCAAGAATGATTTAGAGACCTCATTCGAGGAACATGCCGGCGGCCAAGTTTCAGCCCAGGACACGTATCGTTGTTACTCGATAAATTCACCAGGTGTGTCTCTGGATAATGGCCCTTCGCGATCCAAGTCTGTTGTTTCCTGTAGACCCTCCAACAGAGTCGAGAGAAGGTGCAGAATCGTTGGTAGAGCGGACGGAAACGACCAGCTTTGCTCCGCCAGATTGCTCGATTCGAAAGTTCAGAGGTACAGTAATCCTAATTCACGATCTTTCTTACTTTAAGTGTTCCCATCAATTATGCGGATGATTTTTGTCTTGGATCGTTGAATTTCTTTGATCGGCGATTTTACTTTCGAGTGTTAGTACTTGTCGAATAGCTAAGATTTCTTCTGGATATTGCATAACGTGAAAAAGTAAAGAAGTAAAGGCAAATACCGATTGTTTGTTTATAATTTTTTCCACTCGTTTAAACAATTAATATGATAGATTTGGACAAAATAAGTAACTTTTTTTGAAGATTTCCTGTTTATCTTATACAGTTTGTTAATTATAGAAATGAAATAAAAAATAGCCGAACGTTTGGGGGTTAACATCCATCTCTTAAACTGAATTTACGCAACTCTACATGTCCCCAAAGTTGCAGAATTTTTTGAACTTTCGCGTTCATTATCATCCCCTGTTAGTTAACATCGTAAACAAAACGACGAGCAAAAGTAAAAAGAACAGTATACATTTTCGTTATTCAACCCCTAAAACTAGGTTCACTCTGAATGGCCACCGAGTTGTGCAAGTCTCTACAGCCTCGTTGTCCAGCATCAGCCTTTCGGAAGCCAGGTCGGTGAAGGACGATCCGCTGAGGAAGATTCCGTACAGCGAGTGGATGCGGAGGAAGCAGCAGGCAGCGCGACAAAAGAAGGAGGAAGATGATGCGGCCGAGAGGAAAAGGCAGATGATCGCGGAGAGATTGGCTCGTGAGAAGGAGGAACGGGAAACTCGGGAACGCGAGAATTTTCTGAGGTGGAACGAAAGAAAGAGGAAAGAGGAGGAGAGGAAGAAGCAGATGGTGGCTAAGGAATTGGATATGCAGAAGAAGTTGAAGGAGTTCGAGGACAAAAGCGTCGTGATGAAGACCCTCTGTCTTCGCCAGTGGGAGCACAAGAAGAAAGAGGAGGAAAAAGGTATAGAAAATTTGGACACCTTGGTTCGCATAAAACGCGTGACTTCGATGTTCCCGTAGCTCGTCAGAAGCGAGAGGCGATCAAGCAGAAGCAGATTGACGAGGAGAAGAAGAAAAGATTGGAGGAGAGCACGAAGGCTTACGAAATCTGGCGAAAGAACGCGCGGAACAAGCCTAAGCCTGCTACACAGGGACTTTTGCGTTAGTTGATTGCGACCATACAGTAGTATGAATAATTATACACTCAAAATAACTGTTACATTTTTAACAGTAGTTCAAAAAAAAATCTAACAAAATAATATATATTTCTACATGAAAAAAACGGGTATAGTTATAAAAATGTAAAGTTACTTTGAGTTTACAATTATTCGCAGCACTGCAGGTGACCTCCTTTCGTTGAACTCGAAGACGTTGTTGAAATTGGTTGGAAAATTCTCAGCTCACCAGAAGGCGAAGCCGTCGTACGTGAACCCGACGCCCTGGCAGGGAATTGTCGACGAGTCCGAGGAGGACGAGGTGGGCACATCGAACGGCAGGATGACGCACAACCAGCTGGCCAAGAATAGCAGTAAAAAGAGTAGCACGTATTACCAGTGATGTGGACGTCAACGAGAGATGAGAATCCGAGGACTCTGCGGCTCGAAGATCAGTCAGGGCAAGGTAGAATCTCGGAAAAGTATCTCGCGGACGAGACGGTGGCGAACGATTAAACGTTCCATTTCGGGTTCCAGACTCGTGGCTGTGTTAGGGGCCAGAACGATCCTTGCCCGGGTCGCGTCATTAGAACGATGACTTGTATAGTGGCTATCCCGATAAATAACCTTACTTTCGTAGCAGATATACTTTGTACACTTTACAACTTTCGCCTAGATTTCCTTTCGTTTGTTCTTTACCGTGAATCAACGAGCACTCGGCGTACCCGAAGGCGATCGAGAATCTGCGACTATTGTGTAGACGACGTGCAGAGAGTGGATAGACGAGGACCAGAACGCAAAGCTAAACGTGTACGCAAGAATACCCTTTTTTTTTGTTTTGTTTATTTAGTATTTCTATCGCTAACACTGTATTATATATATACATTATGCGACGTCGGTACGTTATACAAAACCATCGTCTCTTTATCTTTTTGTTTATCTTTTTTACACGGGGTTACGGAGAGTAGCTTCTAGCCATTCGTTGTACCAGACGTATCTTGAGAAACGAAGTCCAATGGTAGTCATAATACACAGAATAAAGTGGCACATTGTCGTATTCATGTCGAATTTCATGCGTCTCCCTGTTAACTGACTGCACATCGACCTAGAGTATTCGTTCGATCAGAACTGCACGTTCAAGCAAAATGACCGAAACGCGGGTCAGCATCGTTCGGTTGCGTCTACTTCAGCAGACTTTCCTCTTCTTCTTGAAGCCTCTCGATCTCGGACTTGTTCATGAAGTAGTAGGAAGGTTGTCGTGATTTCTGAGACGAAAATTATTGTGGTTATTTCGTTCGAGTCGTTTCATGGTCGAGAGAGAACACTGATCAAATTAATTACCAGATCTTTGACGGTGCGTTTTGCACCCGCCTTGGTCAGAATGTTGCTCAACTGTTCGACCGTTTCCAGGCCCATCGCGTAATGTAAAGCGGTTCTCTCCAACTGGAAAACAGAGAACGCTTTCCTCAAATGTGTACCGAGTTTGTAAGGAACAACAGCAAATGCTTTTTGTAACATCTATGACTTTCACCGACATTGTGTTTCATACTTTGAATGCATAAAATTCGCAGTTTGCATGTGATCCTTCAAAATCTGTACGTAATCACGATGTTTCGGTTCGTGAAAATGGCGTTAAATATTTAAAATGAATTGTGCTACTATACTAAAAGTCGAATCTATAGGAATAAAACGTGCGTGTACTGTTTAAATTCAAGTGATTCTTTCTTTCGTGGATTTATTGCAACCACAATGATACCTGCAATGTCGAGTCAGGAGGTTGTTGCAGGTTGCCCAATTTTGGAAGTGACGATTTCGTGACAGTGCTTTCATTTCATTTGAATATTATTCATTACTCAATATTAAATATTTTTATCCATTATTCAATATTCAATATTTTTATTCATTATTCAGTAGCCAATATTGGCATTCATTATTGAATATTCAATATTTTTATTTCTTTCGTGTGATTGCTAATGTAAACAGTTTTTGTGAACGCGAGTGTCATCAGAAAAGGACAAGTTTGAAGCAGCAAGCAGAGGTCAAATTTTCTACTATTATTGTAAGTATTAATTTTATTGTAACTTTAATATTGCACGAGTGTTTAGCATTGCATGGGGATTTATAATAATGTTACTTACGTTATCTCCGATTCGCAGAGTTTCTGGATACTTTTTGGCAATGAATTCGACCAGTTCCTCGTTCTCGCGAAGAACAGCGATGTGAAGGGCGCATCTGCTCATTGGATTCTTCCCCATCGCTAACAGCTTTCCACCCCCATTGTTCCTATGCAGCAACTCCTTCGCTCTTTCAATATTGCCAGTTCGAATTTCGTGATGCACTTCCTCGCGTTGTGCCTGCAAAATATCCGATCTATCAATGAATCTATTGTTTGACATCGGTTATAAACCTAGTTGAAAGTTCGATGTCTTACCTCGTAATTTGGTATGGACTGCAGAAACTGCACTGTTGCATCTCGTCCTCGTTCAGCCGCGATGTCCACAATGTTCACACCTCCGTCTTCAACGTCCAAAATGTGGTCGTATCCTTCCAGTAATAGCTCCACTAGTTTCTCAGTTTCGCCTGTGTTTAAGAACGTATTAAAGCAGGAACAGAATCACAAACATTGTCAAAAACAAATCTTTAACACGTTATTACATCGTGTTACACGTTGTGCATTACTATATTCTAGAGTGAGAAGATTGCAATAGTTTACAAGTCTTAGAAAATTTGTCATTAATAGTAACAACATGATTATTGTTAGATTATGCGTTAATCTCCAATTTCTCACCTCTGGCTGCCAAGTAAGCTACGAAACGGTTGATTTCCTCGACGTTCTCTCTAATATTTGCCAATTCGGCGACATCTCTCGCAGTTCTGTACAGCTCGTCTCTGAATCCAATATTGACTTGGCTTTCCTGGAGGAGATGGAACAGCCCGTCCTTCGAGTAAGAACGAATCGCTGCGAAATGGACGACGCTTTGCCCGTGTTCATCCTAGAAAAATGAACGATTCTCAAATATAACCAACTCGTTTGCACAAAACAGTTAGCACCATCGAAGAAGCGAAATAATGAATATACTCTGTTAGGGTTGCTGAAAGCAGATTCCGGCACGTCAGAGCCTGGACTCTGCGGATAACCAGCATCGTCATCAGGATTCTCATTTTCACCATCTTCTACTACCCCTTCTTCGCGTTCGGGGATAATCAAAACGTTAGCCTCCTGAAAAATTGTTTAAATTTTCTTAATAAATTATCAGTAGATATTGCAAATCAAACTTTTCCAAAAATGAATCGTAAGAAATAGAATTCGGAATTTGTATAATTTTAGTAACATATTTAAGTTCTTTTAAGGCGTTTAAAAGCGCATATATAATAATAATTACCTCTACCTGCTCATCGTCCTTCGTTTTATTGGCGAAGTTGTACAAATACGTCGCCAGATAAGTGACCGGATCTTTTGGCCGCGCGTTAGCAACTTCCGTTAAGCCTTTCAGCAAAGGATCGCCGAGAGCTAATCGAATAATCCGTATGAAACATCGTTACCCTTCCGATTAACTTCAAAGTTTAATTTAAATCAACGTTTACGTACATGATGCCAAGTATCGACCCTCCTCTTCTCTAAATATCGGTATTTCCAGTTGCTGATCGTCTGAAAACAGCAACAAACCTTGTAAACGCTTGCATCACCTTGTTACATTATTCTTCATTTTATTCATTGAATTTATATCCACACGAATTCTGATATTAAAACATTTCAGTGATTCTTAGCGGTTGACATAGAAGCATCAGACAAACAGTAAACGGAAATCAAGGAACTTAAAATTCATGCGAAACGGCACAGTGCAGGCTTCTCATTCTGAAAACAGTGCGAACATACACGGAATGCTTTGCTTTACTCACACAAGATGATACACGGTTTGCACGAGCACATATACATACACTGATGTCACAAAGATCAGTCAATCTCGAGAAGGTACACAAAAGTACCCGCTAAACGATATCAGTCCTGTAACTGATGATCCAAAGATGATGATCCTGGATGACAGTCCAACAAATTCTATCAAGTTCGAAGACACGCAAAAGTACTTCGATGCGAAGTGCTTTTATTTTCTGAGAGAAGGACAGACCCCACAAAAACGAAGAGCCTTTCCTCCAGTGGCGGCGACTGTTCGTAAAACTCGATTTATTCGTTCGTATAATCATCACGTTCCACGTATGGCAAAAGTGAGTAGCTTTGATTTAAAACATTGAATAGATTCAAGGAAGTTGAAAATGTGGACGTACTAATTTGAACTTACTAAAATGATTAAAGAAAGAGAAAACCTTCGTTTGGCTCCTACGTCTTGCAATTGATGCAGACGATTTTTCTACAGCACGAAGATCCGCAATCTAATCATCAGTTACAGAATACACGCGTCATAGTAACCGATAGAAATATTCATTGTTCAGTACATCGAGTTGGAAAGACATGTGCTACGCTATCTCTGTTTCTGTGAACATCGAACTCGTGCGTGACACATAAAGAAGCTCTGATAGGAACTCTCTGCCGAAACACTGCGACAGTGGAACAATCAATTTGAACAGATCCATCTTACACACAATTCACGTAAGCATGGTGCCGTGCGACGGCGTACATCGAAGCGTCGCCGACGATTGCATGATCAACTGATGCTGGCTTGTTACTAACCTAATTAATACTCCAGCGTTCCACTCAGACGTTAATTCGGTTCGACTAGATCGTGTCGCGATGCACGAGAAATAGAGAGTAACGTTCACGCACATCTTTCCAACGCTCCTCCCCCCTCCTATCATCTAGGTAAATGAATTGGCAGTAAAAACGTATATGTATATTGGCTCAAGAGTTATCACAGACGGTTGCCTCGTGTAAGCGTAATTTATACCAATATCAAAAAATCAAAAGTATAATTAAAAACATGGCCCCCCCTCGTCGATCGGTTCGAATCCGGTCAATTATGAAAACGTTTCGCGCTGCTACGTTTCCGGAATATTCCCGCGAGTAGATTCGCGATTTTCATGGAGTTGTTGATCCCCACTTCTTTCTCCAACGCCAGGATGTTCGACACCGCCCTGGCGAAGTCCTGCAGCGTCTGGATCTCGGTGATGCTCAAGGACTGCTGGTTGCAGACCTTGACGGTGTCGTGTCTCGGCGTCTCGCAAATGTTCAGTCCTCGCACTACACACAAATGCTTCAAGTGTTCGTACTCCTTCGACAGCTCTGGGAACCGTATGATCATGTTGAACTTCAGAGTGTTACCGACAGCAGAGGGCCTCGAGCTCAGGAAGCCTAATCTCTTGTCTCTTCTGAACTCCAGAGCTTCGTCGAATATCACCATGATCTTCGCCAGCCTCACGTAGGCACGGCCTATCAAACCTGGCCTGTTATCACTGGTTCTGCAAATGACCCTCAGATGATCCTGGACGTTCACCCAGGCGGCTACGTCGCCTGCCGAAGCCACGTAGACACCTCTACCGTAGGGCCAGTGTCTGCCGTGAAGCTTCTTCTCGTCGTGCAGATTGAAGTCTGTGATCGGTAGCAGCAATCCGGCTGCTGCCAATTGAGCTCTGATCGGACTCGGTTGATCCAGGATCTCGTTCAGAGTGAAATAGGTCCCCGGCTCGTCCTCGCTGCTACCTTCAGCCATTATTCCCGATATATCCGGACTCATCAGCTCGGAGGTGATGACACGCTCCACGTCCTCCAGCTGGTTCACAGTCAGAGTCAGCGGGAAAGGGTACTTCTCCAAGTTCCTGCAGCACTCTATCGTCGCGGCTTGAATGTACTTCGCTTGCACGTCGAGGTCGTAGGTCTCGATAGAAGCTATGGTTGCGTCGTCTATGTTGTCAATCGTCTCTATCCTGTCGTCGTCGTCCGGTAGGAAGAACCTTGGCAGAGGGTGATCGGGCAGGTCGCCGCTGGCTGTCACGCAGTGGATGTCCCTGATCAAAGGGTCGAAGAACTCCATGAAGACGGTGTAGCTCTCGTAATCCGGAGCCACGACCGACACCGCGTCGTTTTCTTCGGAGTGGTTGCTGACGGTCGAGTAGGAAGTACTGACCATGCTGCCGCCGTTCGAGGTGCCGTGCTTCTTTAAAGCGGGCCAGATCACATCAAACAGGTTGTGGTCCATGCGTGTCACACGGTGCTTGATACGATCGAATACGGGCCGTTTCAGGCAACGGTTGATCAGTGTACCAGAGTTCCCCGCCGATTTCAGTCCGGGATAGTAGTACTTGGAGCCGGCCAGGAGCCGGAAACACCGCTCCAGGGTAGCTAGGGTCTCCGGCTCGGTTATGTCTCGCCGAGCTGAGACCGTGTCGCCTCCAGGAACTGTTCGCCTCGAGCATTTGGAACACCGGGTGTCCGGGAGGTAGACGATCAGCGAAACGTGAAAGGCCGAGGATTTGTTAATCAAGAGGTTTCTGGGTGGCGTTATGGTGGGTCGGGACTGACAGGGTTGGTTGCAACTGATCACAGAGGATGGAAGCTAGGCGACATTTTTGGATCTAACGGTGTCTTATTTTTTGGCAGTGCTAGCAGGTTATTGTTGTTTGACAGCTACTGGAAGGTTTGTGCAGTGGCTTTGAGGAAGAACTACGATTTTTGGTACTTCTAGAATTGTTTTGACAAAATCTACACGTGCTGCACAAGAAGTGGTCAAGTTGTCGTTTGATCAGTTTTCAGGAATATGTAAGTTCCTATTTGCGATATTATTTTTATTGCTACGGAAAAATGAAAAATTGAATGAAATGCGAGCTTTATTAAATTTGATTCACGTCAACAAAATTCTCTACTCAGTAGCTTTTTTATTTAAGAAAGGCGTTATTTAGAAAGTGAATCTCTGAAAAATATTTCACTACTTCGAGCAGTCAATTTAATTTCTTACCTTCGCAAAACACTTGTTCTCTAGTCGTAATCAAACTACGATCGTATATCGAAGGTGACAACTTTTCCACGTTTAGTACAGCTACGAAGGTGAAGGTATAAAATGTTATGAACATTTAAAGATACCCACATAACAGTTCATAGTTGACGAAGAGTGACATAGAAAGGTGATTATTCAATGGGTCAGTGTGGTGAGGGTGTGGGAGCTATACATCGTGTGTATACAAACGCGTCCGTAGCTCATAAGCTGCTAGTTCGTCGCCTCTGAAGTGAGCGATAGAATTGTTTGTTAAAATGAAATGTGATAAAATAAGGGAAATTCCCTTGAAATTATCTTTTAAGTATCAGACAGCTTTAGACTCAAATAGTCACCGAACTTCTCTCGACGTTTACTTCCGATAATTGTGCCTTGGTGCAATTTGGGAAAATTAAGGAAAGTTCACTGGGTTGCACAAGGTCTTCGAAATCTTTCAAAATATCGGAATAATTACTCCGTTCGCATATTCGTTTGGAGAGGTTTGCTATGTGATCGTTATATTTCGTGACCGTGTGGTAATGTCACGCGAGGATAAAAGTGAAGAAGCAACGTGATCGTACTAGAAATATAATTGGAACTTGAGTACATGGTATCAAAAGAAAGATATGCAGTGATCATTTTGATAGTGCTTTGAACGATCATCGTACAGTTTTATCTCGTGTTAATGGTGCTTCTAGGTGTCACGTTTGAATGAGGTACCTTTGTCAGTCAACATTTCGTCAGCGAGGCTCTCGTTCGCTCCAAAATCACGGAGCAATGATTTATGCGAGAGTTCTGATTGATCTTGCTTGTAATAGTCAGCCCTTTGCCCGAACTACGTAACCAAAACGAATAAATTCGCCAACGTAACAATATTTCTCTTTCAACCCCTTTTCACTTTCTCTCCTTAAATATCTTAACGCGTCATATTAAACTTTACTCCACCTTCCAAATTTTTAGAATAATTAATATATATTTATTAAATAATTAATATACTATACTATAAATCGGATAATTATTTTATTATCTTGTAAAATTGGTGGTACGAATCGTTGGAAACTGAATGTATTGGAGCTCGGATAAGAATTTTTCGTTTCGTTTGTGTCACTGGTAAATGATTTGTAAAAATGTTTCACTCACGTTGTCTTGCACCTGAGGATTGGCACCTAAATGCAGCAGAAGGTTGTAGTAATGGCCGTTGTCTGCGAGTGTTGCCGCATAGTGCAAGGGCGTTCGGCCATCTAGATCGATCGCGTTTGTGGTTTCTGGAAACCTGCCTGCCAGATACCTGAAGGAAACGTGAAACATTAATAGAATAAACGTGAATCGATGGAACTTGATCGGAGCTTGTCACGGTGACGCGGCCTCTTCCCCTTTGCACTTCTAGACTCCTAGAGAAGAAACTTATAAGACCAATGGGGACAAGGAAAATGTAATTTGCTAATAGTGCACATCACGAATAAATTCACTAAATAAACGCTAAAATAAAAATTACATTTGTACTTGTTAAGACAGAGTGTAAGAACCGTGCATTAAAAACGGGTTGTTCTGAAATAACAATTTGTGAACTCAAGATATATTAGTTCCATTTATACGATAACTATCGATGTGTATTTTAGTGTTACTGTAATTTTAAAGAGAAGACCGAGTAAAAGAATTAAAGAGCATCGATACGTTGCTTTTAAACTATTATAATTATTAATGAAAGGAAGGAGTTTCTAAGTGACTCCTGATATTTATTTAATATTTATTTCGCATAAAAATCGGCAATTTAGTTATGATCTATGTCTTTACAAAATTCAATTAGAATCCATCTGAAAGATCATAATCAGTTACATTTCTCGGGAGAATTGTTTTGAGATATTTAATAAAAATTCGACTGTTGTTCTGTGCTCTGTGCATTGCGACAAATAGTCCAAGAGTGAAAAGTGGTTTCTTACAGTCGATCTGTAAAATTTGATCTTGGTACCTGATGATAGTGGTGTTTCCAAATACAACTGCAACATGAAGCGGCGTAGATCCACGCGGAGACGATCCATCTCTTGCAACTGCAAACTTACGACGATCCAGGGCGCTTTGTAGATCTCTCAGATTTCCTTCTCTTGCTGCCATGTGCACGGCGTGAATTTTACCCTGGAGGAGTAAAAGAAATATTTAACACTTTTTTGATCTTGTAACCAGATATCAAACCTTGCATTTCAATGTTTAAATTCAAGCGAATTTTTTAAAATACACAAACGCGAAATGTAAAACGACAATACGCAACATTGATTTTCTATATATATGTTGTACGAAGAAATGACAGGAAATGCAGAAAAGTGAGCAGTGCATTAACGCGATTGCAATCGTATTGCCGTATTTTACTTTTCAAAGGAACTATATGTAAAATAAATTTAAAAGTAAATGTTAAATATTTACGAGATGATTTGTTTAAAGTAGATGAGCATCTTTGA
The DNA here is from genome assembly GCA_028455555.1 of Augochlorella aurata. Taxonomy (NCBI): domain Eukaryota; kingdom Metazoa; phylum Arthropoda; class Insecta; order Hymenoptera; family Halictidae; genus Augochlorella; species Augochlorella aurata. The sequence continues at coordinate 2,594,233 of CM052165.1, forward strand.
AATAATAACACAGTTTTAAAATATAGATTGCCAGGATAAACAGATAATCTGCTTCAATTATTTACGCTACTGCGCATGAATCCCACACTTACAAACCATGTATACATACTTCCTATCCTTCAGAAGTAACGGTAGAATGTCGGAAACAATTCATTTAAATCGCAACAGTGCGACTTGAATAAAAAACAGACATTCTACATCTAACGAGCAAGCAGTCGTCCCTGAATTATTTAACACCTTTCGAAAATGCGCAAGAGATTCTATTAGGTACGCTGCTGGTTCATCAACACGTCGAAAATCAACCCCAAAATTTCTACAATATTAATTATCGCATCTCTTTTATTTTATAATTATTTTGATTCATACCTTTTTGCTTTAAACGAATTGTTGCGAAGTCTTCATAAAGTCAAATCTTCGTTCATTATTATTTTCAGCATTAATTCATTTGGCCAATTTAAAATGAAGTAATAACGAGTTAATTTATTTTTTATTTCAAATAAAATTTGTCCAGTTTTGCATGCAGGCAGGTAACAATTATCTAAACTATAATTTGTCGCAAATCGCGCGTTGAAATGAATTATAATGCTTAGACGAAGATGAACAGAAGATTTATGAAAAAAGGTTTGTCTAGTAAACGAATAGAACGTAATACCATGTACGATGGGACTCGATCGATGAAAGCCTGGAGCTCAGGATTCCTGGAGTGTCTGCCAACGAGTCTTCTGCCTTCGCCGTTGAGGACCAACGTCGCCAATTGCTCCATGTTCCCGTTCTCCAGCAGCTTCTCGATCTCCGGGTCCGCCGTCATGCTTGCCTCGTTCAGCTCTGCGTCCGGAAGTTCCTCGTGCTCGCCGGCGATCACCTGCCGATCATGTACAGGTGGGAAACCATGCGCACGTGCCAATCAATAGTGAAAATATTAATCGCACGTAGCAATCTACGAAATCGATCGCCGCGGTGTGTTCGTTTCTCCCTGTGCCTGCATTGCGTGTCGATGCGTGTGTGCGCGTCTAGTTCGGTCGTTCCTCGATCGATTAAGTCACGTGACGGATCTAACGCGTTCCTCTAATCGCTTCTAGCGTCCGTGTCGTATTCGGGTAGAGTTGGGTAATCTAATTCGAAAATCTTCTTCCGTCCACGCGCGAAGGACGGAGCTATCGTCGAGCGAATTTACTTGCAACAGTTTCAAATGTGTTCACTGTTGCCGCGTCGAATTTCTATCGTTTCTGTAAGCTTGTATGTCGTTTAGCAACCGAACAGGTGGTAAAAGAAAAGTCGAGAAAAGTGAATCTTCCAGGGTGGAAATGAAATAGAAAGAAATGGAGAAACTAAAACGAGTGTAACCGTTCTAAAAGCCGCCTACGTGTTCGTGGGACTGTTCAAAAGTCACATAACAGAGGTCTTTCGTTCAGTCATTTATTTATTGATATATTTGTGCGTCACAAAGAACATACTGCATAATATTCGGTAGTTTCACAACGACAGTCATCCTGGTACACTTGTTACCACTGTCAATCGCTCGTCGGACTAGAATCGACGTGTTGGTAGTTCAGTTCCCTACTACTTTCACATTCTCGTTAAGAAGGAACGTCGCGTTGAGAGCACCAGGAAATTCTATTTGTTTGTTCGGAATCAACTAATTATTCTACACACATCTTTCCATACAAGGAAATAGTCGATCTCTTCATAAATAAATAAATAGACAGCAGCACTTAGATATATTGATCACCAAATGATTAAACAAAATTAAAAAGATATTATAAAAAAAAATTAAAATTAAAAAATTATCATTAGCGACATTGTTATTCCTTTTATGGCTAATTTGCAAATTCCTTAATTAATTCAATTTTAAGGTTAACGAACTTGTACCATATAACGGTGCTTATATATTATTTATCTAGAAATAATTAAAGTTCTATGGATCAATTTAGTGGTCTAAATTAAAGAGAAATCTCAAGAGAATCGAACATAATTGGTATCTTCGTAAAATAACTGATGTACAAAATATTTTCATTTTAATTTGGACCCGATTAGTCTACAAAATGGTTGCCGTCGTCGTTGCGTTCCCTCTTAACTTACATATACATCGACAACACGACGTACCTATTTGCTCCACGGTTTAGTTTTCCCTGTGTAATTATGAGTGTGCGTGCCAGCCGACCAAGTTCCTGAAACTGGACTCGCTTTAAGTGTTATGACGACCGTACCTGGTCTTCGTCGTTTGCTGGATCATCGACCCCGGAGTCACCGGTGCTCGGCTCGTTCCTCTCTTCCTTGCTCTCGTCCTCTTGTTCCGCGTCCTCCGGTTTAGCTTCCGCGTCCTCCTCTTTGGTTTCTTCTTCTTCAGCCTCGGCCTCTGCGTTTTCGGGTTCCTCTTCCTTGTTCTCATCTTCCGCGTTCTCTTGGGCCTCTTCTTCAGCCGCAGGCTCCTCTTCCTCTTTGGCCTCCTCCGCTTCCTCTGCGGGCGCACCTGTTACCACATCGTCGTCCGAGGACTTTTCTTCTGCTTCCTCAGGCTTCGCTGCTGCCTGTTCCGCTTCTTCTTCGTTTGCCTCTTCAGCCTCTGCTTCTTCGCCGGCTTCCTCCGCAGCCTCTGCGTCTTCTGCAGCTTCGGCGTTCTCTTCGTTCTCGGCTGCCTCTTCGTCCTCCGCAGCCTCCTCAGCTTGCTCCACACCTTCTTCCGCCTCTCCGACGTTTTCTGAATCCTCTTCTTTTTGCTCGCCCCCTGCTCGCTTTATCTGTTATCAGAATGATTCGTTAATTTTGCAATCGAAATTATATCTCGTTTCTTGTGTTTCATGTAACGTTCGACGACATTTGTGTACGGTAAGTGAAAATGTATTGGTCTTTGTTTGACCAGAAACAATGCAAAGCTTTAAGGTTACGTTTCGGTAAAAACAGGAACCAAATAAGTAGACTGCGGAATTTAATGTGAATTGAAATTTTGTTGAATCGTTTTTAAGGAACAGGAGTTGGATAAAAATGTTTTTCTTCTTTCGATGATTTTAATAAGTTGAGGACAATGTACGATAATTCTTAAATTCTTCCGAGTTCGTTACTTGATATTGCAACTAGTCATTTTTATCGTAAATGCATAAAATTCTCTGTCTACTAACAAGTGTACAGTATGTAAATTGGTAATAATGGTTTCTGTCAAGAGGTATAGTGTGATTGAAGAAATCTAATCCTTAGAGGGGTGTAATTCTTGAAGAGATGTAATTCCGCTACAAGAAGAAATGCATTTAAAGTAATTTAATAATACCTGTTCCATGGATCTACTGTATTTCTTCGACGCAGATTCGGCACTGCCAAATGCACTGTCGATGTCCGCACTGACGGCCTTCTTCATTCCTCTTGGAACCTCAGCTTCCAAGATCCTCCAGTCCCAATGTTTAGGATACGACGTTCCGGAAACACGAGGTGCTTCCGGTATAACTGTTAAGAGTGCTTGATCTATATCCGAAGGTCTGTTCTTGTAGAAAGCTGCAGCCTTTGATCTCTGATCGAGGACGACGTTAGTTAATAAAATCTTGTAACTGATTAACCCTTCTTTGCATGATGATGGAAATTTCAATCATAATATTTAGTCAACAAAAAAAGGTACACAAAACCCTTGTACTGTAAATTTTTTGTTGCTGGCAACTTTTTAAACGACTATTGCGTACAACGAAACTCAGTTGTCAAAAAATAGCAAACTTCACTGTGAATTACCAGGACTAGAACTTGTCATTCCGCTGTTTAAGAAAAAAAAAAAATAAAAATAGAAAAAATCATGCAAAGAAGGGTTCAATCAGCGTTGTAAATGGAAATATTAAAATTACGAATTAAAATTACTTAGAAGTATTTGAGAAAATGATCTACAATTTACAAAATTGAATATATTACTTAGGAAACAATTTATGATATATGAACAATATAAGAAAATGTGTTCGATAATATTTTACTTTGATGTTGAATCATTCCTCCTGGCATTTGCAAAAACAGTATTATTCTCATCGTTGCATTATTTTTAATTTTCAATTCCAACTAATTTCGATATTCGTAAAATCACTTCTCGATTGATATTGCTTACTCACATTGTCCAATTTGCTTTCGTCGGCTCCATACTCCGTTAACAAATTGTACAAATCATCATCTTTCACCGAAGCTGCATAATGCAACGCCGTCTTGCCGTCGTTATCCTGTGCTTCGACGACCGAAGGATACGTCGACAGGATCTCTCTGGCTATTTCTGTAAGACCCAATCCAGCAGCCTATCGTATCGACAACATTTCATTATTTCATGTTTATTTAACATTATTTGAATCATCGCAACTTTTAACGTCGTGATTTTTAGATATACCTTATGTAGGACGTTTAAACCATTGCAATCTTTGCTACAAAGAACAATGGGCGAAGTGGAGTCTATTTTCTTCCGAAGTTCCTCTATGTCGTTTTGCACTGCTGCTGTGTGAACCTCTTTTACGGTACCCTATAGAGAACATTGGAAATATTATTTTATACGTAAAAGATTTAAATTCGTGTTCTGCGCATCTATAATTTCAATATTTTTAGATGACGGATTTTTAATCTACAGCAAATGTTAAAGCAATTTTAGAAAGAAGTGTACAAACCATAATAAAGGGCACAGCTTCCAAGAACCTTTTCACTCGTGGGTTGTTGCTGGTCTCCCTGCGCAATTTGTTTCCATGACCTTCCCATAAAACCTGCTGCAGTTTGCCGATATCTCGATTGTGGATCCATATTCTAATATTAGAAGGCTTGACGTCCAGGGCTGCAAAACAAACATTCGACCCTTGAGTTAATATTTCTTCAAATAATTCCATACCTGTTCATGCCTCTCTTCAAATTGTTGGCAGAACACGAAAATTATATTAAGATAGATGGCGCGAATAAAATTTCTTAAAGGCATCCATTTTGTAAATAATATTTAATGACAATCGCATAACGTATGCAAATGAAAATTATTTTATCCTTGCGTCAGTATTGGTTTCATGGAAACGAGAAAGCTGAGGCGTGGGATGAAGCACAATGTTATTATTATTTAAACGAATCAGATATTTACGTAATCCGGTTCATAAATTACGTACAACGATGTGGCCTCCATTTCTTGTGGTATGATTGGTCCTGTTAAGAATTTACCAGCGACCAGATTTGCAACCGTACATCGCGTGTTAAAGCAATGCAATAAATATTTTAGATGCCCAGAGGAATCCTTCCACCAGTAAATATCGATTTTCTGCAGAATGCTTCTATTGTTCGACTACTGGCAGAACGAAATATCGACCAGGTTGGAAAATCGCATTTTTCGAAAACAAAGACAGTGTTTCAAGAAGTTATATAATACCTCCTAAATCACTAGAAATTTTTCACTTCTGCACAATTGGCGGTCAAAAAGCAAAATTCCGAATAACATCGTCATTTTGAAAAAATTTCGACTTAAAAATAATGAAACACTCGGCTGAAAGCTGCGCTTCATATCTCAAAAACAATTATAACTTTTCATTCAGCTGTGAAAAAATGTATTTACCTATTCTTGTAAGTCGGTGGACTGTTTCGCTGTTAAGAACGTTGCCGTTTCCATTTAATACACTATTTATCGAATGAGATTGACGTGATCCGATTTCACGGTGATATCCGTCGCAGGGGATACATTTTCGACCGCGTTATCGGTGACGAATTATTTACTGCAGGTAATATGTAGATACCGCACGAATGATACGTGGCAACGTAATGTTTATTTCATCGCGGATCGCGTGATCGACGGTGGATTAATAAATTTTTTAGAAGCAGGCCGGGTGCACGGACCTCGTCACTTCACTGACACGTTTCGAGCCGGTGCGGCGTTTACGTCGTCGTGCTTTCTTAGTAAATAGATCAATCAATGTAGGCGGAAATGCCGGGCACATTATAGTAGATACACCGACTTCGTGCTCCAGGTAAAATGCCGGCCGCTTATGACAATTTCATGCCACTTCGAGGTCTGTCAATTTAACGAAACTTCCAACTTTCAATAATTCGATGGCCACGCGCTTCAATGACGACACACTTTTCGCCCAATTACCTGCTATTCCGACTCATCGAGAAAGAGAGGAATCACGTTGCCTAGTCATTTCATTAGCCGACATCGACTTAGACTGTGTATACTGTCAAAGGTCTTTCTGTGGCATGCTATTTTTAGCTCGCTGGTGACACGAAGCGATCGAATTATCGTATGAAATTAAATATAACAATAGGGAAGACCCCTTTAGCTTTCAAATATCTAAAATAAGAAACTGGTCGTTTTGATCATGTTGGGTTTAATGCTAGGGTAGAAAATGGCAATCTGTTAACACGTTGTTAATAAACATTTTTCACTTTCGTACTGGTGCGCCACAATTGTTAGAATATATTATAAAATTATGATATTATATAATATTATATAGAGATTAGAATATGCTATAATATTATATAATATTCTAAAGATGTTAGAATATACTATAAGATGCTTATACTATGAGATCGCACTATAGATTCCAGGAAAATAAACAGCAGAATCATGTAAATTATCGATGTATGAAACAGTGAAACCAGCGATCTTAGTTGTAATGCAATCACATGGATGGGTTCCAAGAACAGGAAGTAATAACCATGCTCTGTGGAACTTTTCGCAGATGAACAATAGTCACGTGGCACGGTCATCATTGATTTACAACGTAAACTTTCCTACGGCTTTGCGGAACTCTTATTCACAATTTTCTTCGAACTGCTAAAAGCATTAACCTTTAAATGGTAAACGGGAGATCACTATGACGATGCAGGTATTCAGGAAGCATGCGGTGCATCATCGAAGGGAACGGAAATGTTTATGACCAACAGAGCTTCCCAATTTTCTTCGGAGAATTAGGACATTCTGTTTGAACCGTGCAAACTGTGCTAGTTTGTGTAATGATCATCGAGAAGCAATCATCGTTTCCGATAATTTTCCTCAATTTTCTTGTACGAAAACATGAGAAGTGTTGAATCCATGTTCAGATTGGGAACACGCGAAGGTAGAGATGATTTTGCATGATTCGTTCATCATGGTAATTCAATATTTCCAATTTTTAAAGAACGCGTCAGTCTGTTGCAAAGTATCACTGACGGTTATGAGATACACAAAAATTGTTACAATGGAAATTAGATTGTTCATACCTTTTGGCGCATCTAAGGAAATAAGGAAGAACACTTAAGAAGTGTTTTCTCATCGACAAATACAGAGTGGTGGCCATGAATTTTCTTTGAGAAATATAAAGTTCACGAAAGTTCCCCTACCAGTTCGACTAAAGTTAATCGGAAGTAAATTACGAGAACAATGAGGAAACTTGTTCGACGTGAACAAACATAATTCTTGCGTCGTTTTAACGTTAATAACAGTTTCGAAAATTATAGTTTCCGAATGTTCCTTCATAATTCCTCACTTGATCATCTAGCGCATGACATCCTATCGATTCCCGCAGTTTTCCTTGCCTTAGAAACTTCGGTTCATATTGATTTTGACCGGTTATTACAGGTGGATTCCGTAGGCTATAAGTCAAGGAATCTACATCCAAGCCAGGCGGGGAATGAACGAAACGCAGCTTTTTACAAGGTTGCCGGGAATCCATTTATCGAGTCGGCCCTAATCGATCCGACCGTCCGGTTAATACATGGTAGTGGATGATCGAACCCGATTAAATCCTGAATCATTAATCACGTCGAGCTAAAACGTAGCCAACTCAGACGTTATCTCAGACCGCTTTCAAATCTCGACGGAGACGCATCTGTTAAAAGTCAATCGTTAATGTCCGCAGTGTCCAGTCTTAGAGACAGTTGACCTTACAAAGAGCTGTCGTAAAAGTTTTCAAGAACAGTCGCTATTTTAAGATCTACAATATAAGGTCAAAAACTGTCAGCCAAATGAAATATTGCAACGTTGTTCATAAAATATTTATTCTTTTTTAGTGCTTAAATAAATGATTTTCCTTGTGATAGAGGAATCATGTTATAATTTCTGGTTTTAATATATTTTCAATGAAAAATATAAGTAAGACTACGTTTATTTATTCTTTAAAATTATTATTTTTCTATAAAATGCTTTTATGCATTTATCAAAATATATGAGTACAAAAAAGTTAAAACAGTAGAGACTAAAAGAATTTGGGAATATTTATAATAGAGATCACATTTTTATGAATTAATTGTTGAGGATTCATCCACTTGTGATACTTTTATGTATCAATGATCTCTCACAGTGATTATCT